>KZ651330.1:57877-68622 GCA_001010745.2 Gerris buenoi
TCCTATCAAGTGTGGAAATTTAAATCAAATTATAATTATTATTAACACTGGGAGAAAGACAGAGAAAAATAGACTCCAGCGCCGGGACTTGAACCACAGGCCTCCTGTATTTCCAGTGTATTCCAACTACAAAGTGTTGGTAGAGCGCTACACTGGAAATGTAGAGGCCTGTGGTTCAAGTCCCGGCGCTGGAGTCTATTTTTCTCTGTCTTTCTCCCAGTGTTAATAATAATTATAATTTGATTTCAATTAAAAATGAAAAGCTTTTTTGTTTATTTAACACGTTGACGACGGACCACGTTTCCGGAAACGTGCTCTCCTAACTACACTTCTATCTATTTTCTAAAACCCAAGCCTACGGTTCAGATACCATTTAACCAGTTAGCCCCGTTAGAGTGCATCTGTATTTTATCATTTTTCTCTTGAAAATTGGGCCTTTTTAAGGGTTAATTGGTTTTCTTTAATTACTTAAATCTGTATGGTTTTATCCCTAATTTCCGCTCTATCCCAGCTTTTTTTGGCTTTTTTAAATTGATTTTTTCGGTTTATTCTCCCGGCATTGCATGATACCAAGTAAATGTTGGTCTGTCTTGAACGTGTTAACTCGAACTTTCTATAATATCCTGATAGTCAGAAACTATTGTTGACGTATTAGCTTAGATAATTCCAGATGGAGGCAATACAATTATATTTGTTAGTCCACAGTTATAATTAAAAGGAAACCTGGTGCTTTTTTCTCCCTTTTGATGTGAAGTCAGAGTAAAATAAATTTACTGTATTTACAAATTCACTTGTATGCTCAATTCTGACAAATTCCTTTCCATTTACCTAATAAGTAGGGCGAAGCAACCAAAGTAACGTAATTTGAATCATTCGATAAAAATTACTTAGTTTTGCTTTAGCAAATAAGTGTTTTACACATTTCCATTTTAATAAAGTTAATTTTTCGAGAGTTCTTATGAATTATGAAAGGAGAATATAAGAGATTTTACTTCATTCACAATAATTATTTACAATATGTGTTAGAAATTATGTACATCTCTTGATAGTTATTTGGGTATATACTTTTTTGGGCACGTCTTTAAATTGTTACTTCCTTCATAAAAAAAAAAAAAAAAAAAAAAAAAAAAACTGAGGGGAGTAACAATCTAAAGAAGGCGTACAAAATGTTCTTCTTTAGACTGTTTTTCATTGTATAGACACAGAAATATGACATTCCTTTGTCCCAAAATACCTTGGACTAAGCATCCCTTTGTCTTAATAGTTATTTAGTCAAAGAAATTTATATTCTAAGGCCCAATTCACACACAAGTGGCATATGGCACGTAACGTGGTAGTGGCGTGGCTCTGGCATGGCGCTGGTTTGTGCCAGCTCTATGTTAAATTTTGGCCCAATACACTGGTATGGCATGGCAGAGGGTTGCAAATGGCGCCCCCACCCCACCACTCCTAAGTTAGCATATAGAGGTGGAAACAAACCAGGGCCACGCTAGACCCACACCACTCGTGTGTGGGCCTAAAAGAAACAGGGAGGCAATCTAAAGAAGCCTTTTTTTGATCCCAAATCTAATACAATGAGTGGATTATTTGTTAAATATTAATCCTTTCTTCTTTAATATAACAATTTGATTGAGCAATGTGTAATCTATTACTATGTCTATTTGTTTATCCTATCAAGTGTGGATTCCTCCTTGAGATTTTATTCACTTGCTAGGAAACTATGAAAGGTACATTATATTTAAATTCATTAAGTAATTGTTCACGATAAATTTTGTACTTGGAGGTAAAGAACAACTGAATTTTAACTGTTAAAAATGTTTTCTTGTAATTTTTATTGGTGAATTATTATAAAAGTATAAGTCCCAAAGCTCTAAATGTTTAAATAACCTAACCCTTAAATAAATGTACCTTCTTATGTATTAAAAGTAATTTAATAAGTACTCCTTTTTCTTACATGTTTATTTACAATTCAATATAAATAACTAACATAATGACAACTTATAATCAACAAATATATAATTTTAATTAAAAATGAAAATGAATTGTACATCTCTTTGTTTGAAGNGCTCGTGTGCCCAGTTCGAACAAGTGGTTTGTCCTACCCTAGTACTACTACTTGTACTAACTACTATTACCATAAAACCCTTCAGTAAAGTCACTTATCTTTGTTAAGCTCCTTCAGACTAAATTTTATTCTGTTAGTCCAAAATGAATCAATTTATAATCTTTAATTTAGTAATTTAACTCTCAATGGCCAACCTCTATTTGCTTTTCTCATGTATTATAAAAAGAAGTGGTATCTAAGGAGTTTAGTTAATGCAATTATATTTTAAAAAAACAATAAAACTATAATTTTAAAGGATTAATAAGACTGGTATGTTGAATGTATGTATTGATTTTGTTATTACTTCTTTAAGTTCATTATTTATATTTGTATAATGCACTATGATCTTTATTTTTCCCTTTTAGTTGTTATTTGTCTCCTGAAACAATGTATTTATCTTTTTTTTGTTCTATTAAGTTAATGTTGTCTGGTCATTAAGATTTGTGATTGACAATAATATATTCCGCATAAATAATTCTTACCTTCCCTAAGTGTTTTTGATGTATCTAACTAATAATTAGTTCCTTATTTTATGATTATTAATGTGTTATTTTTATTTATTTATTTTTTTTATAATAACATATTAGGTTTTTCTACACTTGTTCCTGTTAAATGTAACCAATTAGGTACTAAATCTTATTGTTTTTTTCAGTTTTTCTGTGTATTGATTTAAACTTGACTTATGATTTTTATGTTAATCATGAATTCAGGGTTAAGACATCTACTATTATTATTATATTAAAATATACTATGTTGTTGAATCGCTTTTTTTTATTATTACTTTCCTCCAAAAATAATGTTAACATTTTCTAACGATTATGGACGAATCATCGGTAAAATAAAATCTATTCAAAACATATGTTACTCTGAATGTACTCTTGTAAACATACAAAGAGTACATCGATATTCTTAATTACAAACCAGAATATAATGATTAATCTGAGAAAAAGTGCTAACAGCAACCACTTAAGTTCAGGCAGAATATGACGAGGTGGAAATACCCGAAAATCACTGTTGACATTTTTAATTATTGTGCTATGCTCTTCAGTGGCGCACCCAGGACTTTATTTCTTCTTGAGGGGGCACAGATTAAAATAATAAGGGGATGTAATGTGGGTTTAGTATAATCAGAGACAATTAAGCAGTCTGGTCTTCTTTGTTCTTAAATTACTTCATATCAAGGGTGGATCTAGCCAATTTTGAAGTGGCCTGGGCTCTCTTTTAGGGGGGTCCTCCCCCGGGAAAATTTTTATAATTTACGTTACTTGAAAACTTTTTAGCCTATTCCAAGAGCATCTAAAATGTTATTTTATGTACAAATAAATTTAATTTTTTTATCAACACCGGGGTATTTTATTTAAACAAAATTATATACAAATAATATTTTATTATTAAAAGTTTTTTATTTGTTGCTGAATCGTTTACGCACATACCTGATTTAGGTGCATTATGACTTCTTTTTTTTAGGTAAAAACTCTTTTAAGACAATTTTCTCAAATTAAAATTTTGTAGTTTTTAGTTTTATTTGATACTTTACACAATTTTGAAAAAAAAAATAATTTCCCCCCATTTTAGATAAGTGTTACCAAAATATGAAAAATTAAAAAATAATCTGATTGAATGTTAAAAAAAAAAAGTGTTTTTCATTGTTATAATATATAGAAATGTATCTTTATTTAATACTTTTTAAAAAAATGTACATTTGTATCTGAAATTCGGTACAAATCTTCATGTTTCTGTAAAATTATATTGTTAATCCAGTCTTTTCCGATGAAATTTTAAATTCATTAATACTTTTCCAAGATAAACTTGAAGGCAGGAAGTAACAGCTCCTTAAGTCGCAAGTATTAATTTAGTATTGTATTTTCTAATATAATTGTTGTAATTTCTAAGTCGTTATCTGTCCATAAAAAATTAAATTAAATTTTTAAAAATGAATAAATTGTCCTTATTAAGTATGTTTTAATTGGTCATGGAAAGCACTGGAATTTATTTCAGTAGTTTTATTTGATTATATTTTAAGTATTCTTATTTTTTTAGGAATATTGTGCTCTGATTATAATTATTCGAATCAGTTAGTCTTATTGGGTGGAACGAGTGCCATCCTAATTATAGGTCAAATCATTAAGTTTACTTTTATAAATTATTTAAATCTTTTTAATTTTAAAAAATAGGTTTAAAAAAGGGAGCTTTTGCTTCCGACTTATTTTTGAGAAGTTGGCACTCTGGAACAATGAATAGCTTTGTGAGTTTATTGTATTGCTTATTATAAAGCATAGACTTGTAAAAAAAATACAGGTTTGCATTCTTATGTAAATAAATGCCTTATTTCTTTCGACCAAGAAAAATAATAACTAATATAATATCAGTATTCATTTTTCCCGACTGCCAGCTATTTATATAAATATATTGTTATTTTAAAAAGTTATTTTGACACTATACTTCATCTCTATTTCATGTGGNTTTCTGATAACTAAAGTTCAATTAAGGTACACTGTCAAATAAACTGAGGTTAAAATGTTTTTGCAGAAAGCAATTTTTGTACAAAATATTTCAACCGTCCCGGAGAAACTAAATCGATTAAAGCAATTATTCTATTATCACATTTAATAAAAAAGGAGGAACAATTTACTTTTTGTTGTTACATTAATGTTTATCTCTTTAACTTATTAATATAGGTACCTGAAGGTGCGCTAGAATGTCTGTGATGTAAACTTACTAATCAAATCACTTACTTCTTCTGGTTTTTCTCCAGCTACGTTTTTACCGGCATTACGGACCAAAGCCCATGTGAAAGATTCTGTACAGTCTCCAGTGTTGACATTCGCTACGTAGCCCGCTAGCTTGCCGTCGACAAACCAAGGCGTATACAGGTCACCGAAGAATTTCCCTCCGCACCATTTGATGGAAGAAGCCGTGAGAAAGGCCCCTTTGGGCGATATCTCGGGGTTCATTTGCCCGTAGTACATGAGCACCCGGTATTTGTCCATAAGCCGACCCAAATCGGCAATCGGACTTTTCATCAACTCTCCCCTTAGTTTTTTCAGTATGGTTTTTCCGTCGTGATAAACCAAGTCCTTAGAAATATTGAGGGTGCGTCTTATCCCCTCTTTCGTCACGTAATTCGAGAAGTTGCCTTGAATCCTGTATTCTTTGTCGTGCAAAAGATGCAGTGAGGATTCGTAATGTGTGAAGTTGTTAAAGAGTGTTTTGTAAGGAGTTAGAAGACCCTTGATGTACGTGTCGTACTTATCGAAAGCCTCTTCGTACTTGTTATTACGCGTCGCGTCCAGAATCTGTCTTTCTACTTGAAGCATTTTCGACTGCCTGAAGGTATCGAACATCCGCAAACTGAACAAGTGATTGGCGATCGGAACGGCGTTGATCGGGTCGCAAAATCCGTTTTCTATTATCAGACCTTTTAGTCTCAGATTTCTAAACTGGTCGATTTTTTTAGCCAATTTCGTAAGAATTTGACACGCGAAACCGTCCCCTGCTAGGTATAAATCGTTTTTCCCGTAAGCGTCGAACTCTTTGAAAAAATGTGTCAGAGCGTTAAAAAGATTCGAGACTAGTTCGTTCATATCCTCCGGGACTCGGTTTGTTCCGTTGTAGTTACTGAAACCCGTTCCTACGGCCGCATCTAGGAAAAGTACGTTATTGGTTTTAGACCAATAGGTTCTTCGTAAGTGAGTTCCCTTACTTTGCTTCACGTAAAACGGTCCGATATTTTCGAAAAGACCTTTGAGAGACGACGTGCCGACGTCTCCCTGAAGCCAAACTATCACGGGGTCGGTTTCTTTCTTAGATTCCGACGGAAAAAACCAAAAGAACATGTTAGAAACGTCGGAAACTTCTAGCAAACCGGCGAAACTGGCCAAATTAGATTTTAGCGCGGCGGGATCTATCGAGTAGGTTTTTGGTTGATCGGAAACTTCACTGACTTCTGTCGGCTTTTTTTTCTTAGCTTCGCACTGGATGATATGCAATAGTACTAAACATACGAACAATGTCACTGAACACGCCTCCAACTTCATATTGTATTGCAAAGCAACAGCTGATACAACTAAACCAATAAATCCAAACTTCCGCGTCGATATCTCGCACACTTCTGGAAGGGTAATTCACAGAAATAAATGTTTTATCGAATAATTGGAGAACTGATAACCTTCAAATAGAGATAGTTTTAGCCTAATATGAGTTTAGTGTGATAAAGAACTCAGATAACACAAATCTGTTCATAGAATACATTTTATCGTTATCGTATTGATGTGTTTAGAAAAGCCGTTAGCAAGGGGCAACCGATTTTCTCCTGAGTGTAATCATACAATTTAATGCAACAAATTATACAGGCACAAGTCAAATAATTATAACTATTTTTGTAAGCGAGTATTTTTATTTTAGTTCCTCCAAGGCTGCACTCGATGAATGAAATATAAACAATATAATCTGTCTTTGCTCCGCGATTGAAAAATTGCGTCAATAATATTATATTTCACCCAGTCATATATTTCTAGAATTGTTAGTTGTCAATACGATCGGGGCGAAAAATTGCCTTCTTAAATGTCTACTTCGAATTTTCGAATGCGTTATATTTTAGTAATCTACTCTTTAATACCAATACCAATCATTTGATAGCCCCTCAAAATTTCATAAACATTTTTTTCGCGCGTCATAAGTTATCCGCCATATTGGAGTCCCAGTTAATCAGATCAAATTGCTATTGTTATTTTTTCTATGGCCCAGCAGACCGCACATTTTGCATACTTTTTTTTACATTTTTAGTAACAGCAGAAATACAGATTAAGGGGGGGGGGACACGCAACAATGGAGGGTTTTTTTTTAAAACAAAATGGCATGAAAAATTGAACACTTTCCACAAGTATTATTTTATTTTTTTAATATAATCTTCAATACCTTGCATTTGATACCCCACTCGGATATTTTAAAAAAATATTTTTTTCGCTATAATAGATCTGATAATTTCGAGTTCACTATATTTTTTTCTGTGTATGCGCTATGCGCGTTAAGATCTTTAATACTGCAAAGTTTCATGTTTCTATCTCTTTAGAAGGAACCGTAGAGAGTGACTGTCAGACAGACTCGGGAACGGAACTATAAGTTTATTTGGTTTTACCCACGAAACCCTAAAAAAAGAACCGAGGAAAACCGTAGAGAGAGTGCGAGATATCTCTCCTTTTCCCTTTCCAACAATAAAGGGAAGAATATCGCCAACTATTACTACTGTTTGGTTTAGATTACCCCTCTCTCTCTTTCTTACTCACTGGACCCAACTGTGTACATAACTGTTTTAATAATAAATATAGGGGGCTCCGCCCCTTACTCGCTTCGCTCGTCAACCCCCGAAAAGACGTGATAGCGGACGCTGCGCTGCCGACGTGGTATGAGAAGGGAAGTAGTATAGTTATGGAATATGAGAAGGGAAGTAGTATAGTGGCGTGGCTAAGGTAGAAGTGGAAGGCGCAACTACTATCTACTTTCCTTTTATCGGTAACAATCTAATATACCTACTCTCTGTTCTGCCTTACAGGCTTTCCTCTTTAGTGAAATTAGTGTAGTGATATTGGGGAACAATCAAGGAAAAGGGACGCGGCTTCCGTGGCAGAATCTCAACTTTAGTGTTTGGTGCCGCTTCGAGTTTATCACACGTTTTTGAGAGGGGTTATTGTGTTTTCGCGTCTAAAAGTAATTATTTTTGTTGATATTCTTTTGCTTTTTAATCCAAAACTAAAATAGTTGTGTGTGGTTATGAAAGTTTTTAACATAAGAACTTTGGCTATGGGAGTTCAACAAGTGTAATCCGGTTTTTATCTAAATTGTTTATTTCGGAGGTCATGACGAAAATAATTTTAAAACATGGTGTGGGTACGGTTGTAACAATGTTTACAATCCACCCCTAAAAGAACAGGGGAAATTAAGTAACGAGCTGGGTTTTTTTTTTTTTTTTTTTTTTTTTTTTTTTTTTTTTTTTTTTTTTTTTTTTNNAAAAAAAATTTTTTTTTTTTTTTTTTTTTTTTTTTCAAAAACACGTAAAATCTTCTGTTAATCTAAATGTAAATCAACCCTGAAGTTCTAAATATATGATGAGAATTACTGTCAGAATATTTATTATTGTTACATTTATCTTAACCAAGTATTATTCTGTTTATTATTATTATTATTCTTTTATTTTACTCCATATTCTGTGATTTTGACTCAATACATTTGTATTTCCAACATGATTCTCTATATTCTGTTAGTGTTGCAACTAACCCGGTCGGTTGAAACATTTTTCCTGAATTTTTAAAATGCCTATAAATATTTTTGTAATGCAGATAATCTTATTATAACTAGGGATGGGCTAAACTATTAAATCAGAGTAATAGGTGACACCGTTCTAGCTCCGATCTGGTAATAGGTACCAATACCTATTGTTTTATTAATAGGTGATAAAGTCGCTGTCACTGAAAGGAAGTTCTGCTACCTGCTACGTTCCTCTAAGCATCCGTGACCAGGTCTAATATTGATGCCAATACCTATTATTTTATTAATAGGTGACAAAGTCAAGTCACTGTTATTTACAATTGTCTATACCTAAGCCATAAGCTATTATAACGGCGGTGTCATAAGGAAAGTGGGAGGGCGCGGGCGGTGACCGGACAATCGGCTAAAGAGGAATTAACATCTTGTGGAGGATCAAAGGTGTGTAGGATTATTGGGGTCTTGGGGTAGAGTTTAAGTACTTGGGGGACAATTTTTTATTTTTTTTTTTTTATTACAACTTAACAATTATTAAAATAATAATAAGCAAAGCAAGAATATAAAAAATTCAAATAATTTAAACTTTAAAGGAAGTATGAGGATTATTGGAAATAAAAGTTCAATTTAAGGGATGTGTTAATTACTTTATCGGAGCTTTCACCTAGGGAACCAGAGCATATTTAGTTAGTACCTCAACCATTTTTTTTTTCTGATAACTAAAGTTCAATTAAGGTACACTGTCAAATAAACTGAGGTTAAAATGTTTTTGCAGAAAGCAATTTTTGTACAAAATATTTCAACCGTCCCCGGTTCCCCTAAACATTTAATATACCTATATAAAAAAAATTCTTCTTGGTTGCATTAGTTTACAAGTCGGTAGTCGGTCTTAAAAAGTAAAAGAGTGGTTATTGTAATGGAAAATATCGAGGGTGAAGTCGCCTCACTTGCTGGGATATCCAGTCGAGGGTGGATTATTTGTTATGGTTTGTTTATCGGCGGATTGCAGAGGTTGGTCTAAGGGTCGGACCAGCACGCGGCTTGTCCCTTAGCCCTTCATCACTTGCCTTTTCGCTTCTCTGATTTTCAATACTCGCTCCCGTTTTCTCGTCTCCCGGATCTCACACGTGGGTTTAGCCTCATTCATGAATCCGGCCGCCCTGCTTATCTTTGCGTAAACGCATTCTAATCTTTTTATTACTGTTTATTTCATTTCTTAAAATTGAATAAGACACGCCCCTTTGAATGCTTAATGCCCCACAAGGGGTAAATGGGAGAACTATTGAATATTAGTTTTTTTAGCTTCTATAAAATGTTATTTAATATGTTCTGTGTGTTTTATAGTTTTATTTTTTTTTTCAATCATTTAATCAAAATTGTTTTTTAAATGACCGAATGGTGTGAGGCCCATGTTTTAACCCTGCTCTTTGGAATTTCGTCTATTTTTTTTTTTTTTGTAACGTATTCACCACTAAATGCGTTGTTAAGTTAAATTCTCTTTAAATTTAGTACGGATATATATTGTAGGTGGATCCTTTTTCGGGTAAAATCATTAGTCGTTTACACTTGATTTGGTGTTGGCAACGTTTCGACCTTACCGGTCATTCTCGAGCCTAAAAGCAACATTTATTTTATTTTTTTTTTTTAAATAATTATAGAAAGCACCTAGGTGACCTACACTATAATAAATTCTTTCTTTCTATAATATCAAATTTAAACATTCACATCACAATTTTTTCTATCTTAATTTAATATTGTAATATACCTGGTTGAACCATTGGATTTGGGGGTCCCATGGCACTGGGCTCCGCCCGCAATTCGGGCCCATAGTTATGCCACTAATTACAATATCTTGCTTTTTTTGGTTGTAAAAAACCAGGGCCGCTCCCCGGAGGCCCGGGCCCCCTGAAGACCCGTGCCCCTGGGCATTTTCCCCCCTTGCCCCCTCCCGGTCGGCGCACATAGGGCCAAATCACTAAATTACGACGACAAAAATAGGAAAAAAAAAAAATTTCTTCAAACTAATAAAAAAAACCTTCAAAACATTCTCAATAAACCCGCACACAATGCACAGTAAAAATTAGATGTCATATCGCTATACAGGAGCCTACGCATGCGTGCAAAGTTAGATTATTTTTTACAGGTACAATATCGGTTAGTTGCACCTGAAATGTTGATGGAGTAACTGCGCTCATCTTATTTTGCTAAATTTGAAATTACATAGTTTTAAACATGGATATTGAACCGTCAGGTATGTACTTTGATCTGAAATTATTGTTTACATTATAGTTGTACGTAGTATAAATATAATATTTGTTTTATTAAATACTATTTTTGTTGTTAAAAAATATTAAAACGTTTATTTTACTTAGAGCTACAAAAA
>KZ651330.1:112813-125330 GCA_001010745.2 Gerris buenoi
GAAAGGCCCGTGGTTCAAATCCCGGCGCTCGAGTCTATTTTTCTCTGTCTATCTCCCAGTGTTAATAATGATTAATTTAAATTGATTTAAATTAATTTAAACTTTCCGTAGTATGAAAACTACCAAAAACTTAAAAATATACACTACAGTTTTAAAAAAAGGCGATTTTCCAAGTTTTCTGATATGTATGTTACTTTTAATTATTTATAAAGAAACTTTTTTTTTTGCTCGTCGGAACAAAAATAATGTAATTGCAATATAATCAAAAAACTGAAAATTTCATAATCATGATAAGATATTTAGGCAGCTTTAGTTTATGTCTGATATATTTTTTCACGAGCTGCTTATTGTTCTACAGTCTGCCGCAGGTATTGATAAGCTAAGGATTTGAAAACCTTGAATTCTCATGAGCTCCCCAATTCATTTTTTCGACTTTTCTGCGCTCTCAACGCATTAAGACTCATTTGGCACAGTTTTCACTAAAATTGCAAAAAAAAAAAGAACAAAAAAAAGAATTTTACCGAGGTAGGTACCATGAGAAAACCACGATTTTAACTAGCATATACATAATTCTGAAAATCATTTTTTGATAATATGTATTATCTTTAATTGAGTGTAAAATTAATTCTTTCTAAAACCAAATCAAGAACGAAAAAGAAAAGAGACATCCCCTCGGCCCCTCGGGACTTTTGATAAGCTCGTTTTCAAAGATCAATAAACAACTATGGCATATACAGGGTGTCCCAGCTAATATGGAACAGCGAAATATCTCCGGAACCATGATAGATAGAAAGATGCGGTTTTCAGGGTTCGATAAAGGCTAAAAAGGAGCTTCCAGAACATATGCTGAACATTTTCTGTGTTCAGCAGAAGTGTGTCCAATTTACAAAATTAAAAAAAAAGTGAATAGGAAGCCAAATTTTTAAGACTGGATTTGGATTCTATGGCTAAAAATAAGAATTGTTTACTCTTGGAAATTTTTTGCTCCGAGCATTAGTTCCATTTTACAGCTAAACTAATGGATTTAGGAAAATAATTCAAAAGACAAAAAAAATCTTATTTTTAGTCATAGAATCCAATCTAAAATGCATACTTTATATGTAACTGTTTTTTGCCTAAAAAAGGTGTTCTGCAGGGCTCAACAAGTGAAAAAAAACAAATATCAATAATTAATGTTTTTAAGAATGGATTTGGATTGGACTATGACTAAAAATAATATTTTTTTGTCCCTTGAATTATTTTCCTAAATCCATTAGTTTACCTGTAAATTTGACTAAAAATTTCAATTTTAGCACGTTTAGGGCTCTCCAGAAGGTAAACTAATGCTCGGAGTAAAAGATTTCCAGGAGTAAACATCTTATTTTTAGACATAGAATCCAAATCCAGTCTTAAAAATTTGGCTTCCTATTCACATTTTTTTAATTTTGAAAATTGGACACACTTCTGCTGAACACAGGATATGTTCTTGAAGCGCCTTTTTAGCCTTTACTGAACCCTGAAAACCGCATCTTTCTATCTATCAAGGTTCCAGAGATATTTCGCTGTTCCATATTAGCTGGGACACCCTGTATACGAGGAACTGTCTGATTT
This sequence comes from Gerris buenoi, assembly GCA_001010745.2. Taxonomy (NCBI): domain Eukaryota; kingdom Metazoa; phylum Arthropoda; class Insecta; order Hemiptera; family Gerridae; genus Gerris; species Gerris buenoi. The sequence continues at coordinate 114,404 of KZ651330.1, forward strand.
AGTTCCGAAATTTTTCCTTTCGTTAACTGGACTAATAAATAATAGAAACAAAATTTAAAATAATGAATAATTTATTCACCTTTTTACCCCTTCCCAGAAAAAAGGTGAGGTTCAATTATAGAACAATAAAATGAATTTGATGTGTTTAAGCTTTCATCACTTGGTATTGATTCATTATTCTTGCGCACTAACATAACAATATATAAAAAGAGCTTAGAATTTAATAAATTAATATTTCCGGGAACCTTTATTACCCCTCATATAACAGCTAGTGTTAAGCTGGACATCTTATATGGTTTATATTTTTTAACAAAAAAAAGAGAATTATATACTGTTTTGATCGTGTTTATTAACTCCTATACCAATTCTATAAATAAATAATATTAAAAAACACATAAAAAATTAAGATTTTTGTAAAATTATATTTTAATTTATTTTCCTATTCCAGTATTAAATAGTATCTATTATAATTAAGGATATAAAAAAAAAATATAATTTACAGATAAAAGATGATAATAAAATTATGAATTAGGGGAATCAGATTAAGCTCTAAACATGAAATATTAATAACTGATGGCTAAATGTTTTTTGTTGATTTAACAGGAAAGACAAAATTAAAATAGACAATACTACTGATATATAAATGTTTCAAATTACATTGATTTGTAAGGAATATAAATAAGAGATTAGAGGCGTAATTAGACTCTGTTTTGCCTAGGGATAAAGTCGGTTTGCGCAAACCCTATGTCAATGTTGTTAACAGTTAGATAACCCACAAAATATGGCTAAAATTGGCTGTCCCTGTCCCCCTTGCATCCCCCTAGCTAAGTCACTGTTGACCAGTTTATATCAGCGTCAGCATTGAAGTAGTACCTTAATTAATTGTAGTACCCTATTGATGGTGTTTTTTTAAAATGCTAAAAAGCTTCCTTTGAACTTTATCCTATGGGTCTGATATTCTCAACACACAAACAAACTTCTGATGATGTACTTTATTGCCACTAAACCGGATTTTAAACTTATAAATACATTGAAAAAGTTTGCCAAAAAAAAAAAAAAAAAAAAAAAAAAAAAAAAAAAAAAAAAAAANACGATTGTTAACTAGCTCCCCGGCGAGGTCGATTTTCTCTTAATAAAATAACAATGGACCACTTTAGGGCCCATGCTCGCCAATTGCTAAGTTTTCAAACCTGTCCTCGATTCTTTTTGCAGTTTTAATCTTTAATTGCATTTCAGAGTAGAGTTAATGACAGATAATGGTCGAGTGTATATCCTTTTAAAAATTAAGATCTATTTTACGTTGAATGCTCCTAGGTTTCCCTGGGATATATTATAATATAATAATATGTATTTTGTAAGCTCCTATAAACCTTCAGGATAAAAACCTCAAAAATCTATCTCTCAAACAGGGCTGTTTATATAAAAAAGTATAAGCCATAAAAGTGTGATAAGAAGACAAAAATATCGCATACAATTAGGTTGGTATTGATATAAAACCAAGTGAGAAAGGTTTTGACAAATAACTATTAACACCAATAATTTCGAAGTACCAGGTAATCTGAAATAAAAAATAGGAATCGATCAATTTTCTACACTATTTCGACATCTTATCCAGAAACAAGGTGGTCATTAAACAGTAAAAAAGTACTCAATACAGTTCGTGGTTTGGTTGGTGCTTTTAAGTCGTCGAGTTATGGAGTTATCGATGCTGGTTAGAAAACACCTGAGTATTGAGCATCCTTTCGTCTTCTAAGTATAGAAAAAGTTTGTTGCGGGCTTAGGCTTAACCAACCCAAAGTTTTGTGATCCCGCTAAACTTTATCATCACAATTATGATTATGTAATGCATATGATTATCAATTGTAAAGATCGAGATCGGAGAGCACATTCTTGTTTGTTATTTTACAAACTTGTGGTGCTATTGGTCCATAACCCCCTCCATGGGTAACGCCAATCCCGATACTACATATTACATATTAGAACTTTGCCAGCCGTATGACGTAACAAAGGAAGTTTTAAACATTTTATATATAAGTATTTGATTTCTGCTATAAAATTCTAACATTAAAAATGGGTTTTCCCATTTAAAGTTTTAAAATTATCGTCACAGGGCTTTTCAGATTTTCAGGGTCATTCCAATAGTCCAGGAGATAGCACGGATAAAAGTGTCTGACTAACATCAAGCTAGAATTTTGTGTATAAGTAAATCTGTTGGTTCCTTTTAAGAATATGTGGTCGGCTAAGTTCGTCTGCGGGACATAGCTTGGCAGTAGGAATGTGAAAAAAAAAAAACTGGTGGAGAGCGGCCATATCCCGCCCTTTTTGGTGGACAATGTGATTTTCATGATCATGAGTACGAAATTAGTTAGTAGACAAAAAATCAAGTTGATAATTTTTCACTTAATAGATTAGTTAGTCAAATATAACTCCAAATCAAAGTGGTCACCTATTAAGTATAGCAAACTACCATCAACTTAACTTTTAGTCTACTAACTAATTTCGTACTCAGGATCATGAAAATCACATTGTCCGCCAAAAAGGGTGTGACATGGCCGCTGAAATGTTAAGGAAGTCCCACATATTTCGAATATTCCTTACTCCTTACATGATAAATTAGGATAAAATATATTTTCTTGCGTTAGCGAAACTATAATTCTATTATCTAGTTTGAAATATAATTCGTAAGTTGAGTATATAATAAAAAGAAAGTAATTAATTAAAAATTAAACTTATATTTTTAACCGAACAGTAATATAAAAAAGAATATTAGCTAAGCTACATAATAAGGTGACCAGACGCCAGACACTGTTTGGACCAGATTAAACTTCGAAATTTAGAAATGAAGAAAGATTATGCTCCTTTCTTTAAAGTTTATAAAAAAAAATATGTGTGAGGCTCTCCACGCATTAGAAGTGAAACTTAAGTTCTAGAATGCATTGCTGCCTTTCATTTTTTGACGAATTTATTATTTCAGGATTAAGAAATGGTTATGGGAAATTTAATTGAAGAAAATTATTGCTACGCTAAGGCAACGACATTTATTCCAAAAAAAGGTTTCTTTTGATTTGCTGGTCTTTAAATAGATATAATACAATTAAGCTGTAAAAATGTGACACTTGGACGAGTCTCGAATCACAAACTTCGTTACACGATTTAACTATATGAAAAAATCAAATCAATCTCAAATAATCACAGGGAAGTACTTGCCCCAAGTACTTTTTAGGGTTTTGTAGATGAATTAGCACACCCGTTATATAATTATGATTTTTTTTTGTCTTCGATCCAAAGGGTTCCGGGTTCGATCCCCCGGGGGGTCACAATGTTTTTTATCGGTATTAACGACAAGATAAATTACATTTTTCAGGAAATTTTCATCGCCCCACCATAAGGTATAACTATGAATTATTTCAAAATTTTAGGTCCAGCCATTATATAAAGTTTGGGGGGGGGGATGTTTTTTTGGGTATATTTTGACTTATAAAAACATTAAAGAATAAAAAATTTAAAAAAGCAAATATATATTTGTGTCCTACTCTTCAGCAGCTTTCATTTGATACCCAACTCAAAATTTTAAAAAAATAAAATTTTGGGCGCACTTCACTATTTCGCGCCCAAAATTGACAATTTTTAAAAATTTGGGATCAACTCCCGGAATTTTCATCGCCCAACAATAAGGCATTAGCATGAATTATTTCGAAATTTTAGCACCAGCCAATCTATAGTGGTTGGGGGGGGGAAAATTTTTTTTGGGTATATTTTGATTTTTTCCCCCTATAAGGAATGCAAAATTTAAAAAAGCATATATATATTTGTGTTCTACTCTTCAGCAGCTTTCATTTGATACCCCACTCAAAAATTTAAAAAAATGTAAATTTTTGAGTTTACCACATTTTTTTGAATTGCGCATGCGCAAATCTAATTATGGACTTCTGTATATTTTTCCTCTGGTTGGGTCAAAAAGTTGCACCAGGGTTCCAAATTTCAGCACTTTCGCTTGAACGGTTCGGGCCCTATGAACCAAAGAGCGACGGACGGACGGACACATCACCCTCGGCATAAGGGTTTTGAGAAGTATCTACAAAACCCTAAAAAGATTACTATTACTTATACACAAGATGATAAGTGGTGATATTCCTTTTTCAAAATAGTGGTAAGAAATGAAATAAAGATTTTGCTCCTTTCTTTAAAGTTTATTTTATTTTTTTTTAAAAATGGATTAATATAACTACAATTACACAAGTTAACAAGTGTGGTGATGCCCCTTTGTCAAAATAGTGATAAGGATAAGAATAGATGAAGTAGGAGGAAAAAAATAGAAACCCTATTCTAAAACTAGGTAATAATAAATTGGATGTTGTAAAAGTTGTCATAAGTGTACTTATTGAATTTGATATTGTATTATTCAAATAAGTTTGTAGGATGTTACCTGATAGATGTTATTCTACTCTAGAATTTATAAATGCTTTATTAAATGTAAACTTTACTTATGTATTGACAAGTAGTAATTTGTACTTTAGGAAAACAAAAAAGTTTAAGGTGAAGAGGTTTACGAGAAAACGTTTAATACAAGCATAAAACATCCAAAATTATGAGTTCAGTTATAAAAATTCAGTTACATACAATGTAAATATGTATCTAATAATAATATTGTTTGGTAAGATCCAGATCCAATGCATAATAATCTAATACATATAAATATGATTGCATTTACTGAGGATATTTCTTGCTACGTTTAAAAAAATATAAAATAACAATTGAAGAAGTAAAAGTATACGACAAAAAGAAATTAATTTCACTCACTGTGATTCGGTAAATGTCGAAGCAAATCTTAAATTACTCCACAATGTCGGTGTTTATCAGCCAAACGACCGTAAATGTATCTTCTTTTTCAACGAGATGTGATTATTATATGTTAATTTTATATGCCCGCCATTTAATCGCAAATAAAAGCAGAGTTATTAAAAAAAATGATGTCGATAAAATGGACAATCACGTTAACAAATAAGTCAACTCACAAGTTGAAAGGAAAACAGAAAAAAAGGTAGGCAACACTGGTAGTATATATTAAATATTTATTACATATTAAATAAGTAGTTTATTTATATTATTTGTATAAATATTGAATATATTCCATACTCAATATATTATTTATATAAAATTTGAATTTACACGAATAAATTAATTGCGATCGAATTAAAAAGCGTTTGATGGGAGAGTGGGGGGGGGGGGNGGGGGGGGGGGGGATAGTGGCCCATAAAAAAATTGTCGGCAAAAATAGAGAGGTAAATATTTACTAATGAACTGTACCATTTGACAGCATATGTTCAAATTTGACGTAGACGTATTTTAACACAGCATAGGTATATTTGTTGCAGCATAAATCTTACAGAATTTTCAAACTAGTTTTTTGGGGACTATCAACCCATCTTAGATCTCAAAATATTACTTTTTTGTAAAATTTCTTTAGCCTCTTTGTGATTTTGATTAAATGTTTTTGTTTTATGAATATTGAAATCAATCAATTAGTTGTTAAACGCAAAGTAAGATGCTTATTAATTAGGCTTGTTAGAAATAGATGTATCTGCGCAAATAGTGTGGGTGACGGGGCCCCCCCACGGGCGTCCAGATTCCATCCTAGATTCTACCTGGCCTATCTTGTTTAGTTCCTTCCTTTTAGCTCTCTTTTTTGCAACTACAGAGTTAAATTTTATTAGTAGATACTTGTGAAGCAGCCCTGAAATTATACTCGAAGAGATAAAGTGTCGTCACCGCGATTTTATTTACTTTTCGCGTTTTATTTCGGGTAGTTTATCAAAAGGATTCTGTTATCAGGGTTGGACGGCGCGTGCGCACTGCCAGTCGGAGCCTGTCTCTTTACCTTATACGGATTTGCTTTCCTCAGTTTATTCTCTTGGGAGTTCCGCCTTATTGACCTACCTACTCGTGCCTTCTCTTCCAGTTTCGTTAGATATCGCAAAGTTTCTTTTCGTATTCCTTTATTTCGTTTTTAGAATAGGTTTTTTGCTACGGAGTTTAATCGAAAGTGTCTTGTGTGTGCGGATGTGGTGAAGGCGATGTTGCCCTGAAGATGTTGGGGCGTGAAACTGCGAGACCTTTGGATGTCACGGTTTGTTTAGAATGACTGTGTGGTCTCAGTGGGAGTGTTCCGAGTTAACTTTAATCTTCCTTTTGTATTTATCGTCGTGTTGAAAGACCCTTAAAGCGAAAATGATGTCTTCCAACGGGCAACAGATCGGAGACGGTTCTTGGATTCTGAAAATCTATGTCACCGATCTTCAAATCGAAAAAGCACTCAGAGTGAAAAGTGACGTTCACATCGGCGGAGTTATGCTGAGATTGGTCGACGCACTAGGTCTGTATCGGTTTTATATTGTTTATTTGCAACTCTTTTTGTCCGTTAACGGAAAATATTTCAATTCGGATTCGAGACGAACGATTGTTACCCACTTGACAGTTATCTGTGCCTTACTATCTTATCTTGTTCTCTCCGAGGTTTAGATATTTGTATAAATAATCTGCCGTCAAGTGCCTGTATATAGGTTGAGGAAAAGCTCTACCTGAATATGCCGTATAATTATAACCACCCACACTGTGTCCAACTGTGCTAAACAATCCATTATATATGCCGTTCAACACTTCATTTTTATCTCTTGAGCTGACACTAACTCCGTTATATCGGAAAATCTCATTATTTTCTAAATTTTGGATCGTATAGTGACAAAATTTAATTTAGTTCATCCTTGGGTGTCTGGGTCAGATTTCTTCAGCCTTGCTTAGATGCTTCATCTTACATTTCATATTAACTGTCTAATTTCTTTTGCTATATGAGCTGTTAACTACAATCAATATCCTAAGTATCGCCCATTAGCTTAGTGTTGTTTTCTTGAGATATTTGAGCGAGCAAGAATCACAACGTAATTGAATTTCTATGGAATTATTAAATGAATGGATTTCATCCAAGAGGTGTCCTCTTTTGTACTAAGTTTTTTAAACAAATAAACATGAACCTCCATGCAATAGTTTACCAACACAGTATTGACATATTTCAGTAGAATACCCTTTTTTTATTTTAATTAGTTGTAGATTATAAATCTGCGGTCTTTGGGGGTAATGGATAATGACACTAGTATTAGCATAATGAGTATTTCAAGTGTCATTATTCATTACCCAAAGACTGCAGATTTATAATCTATAGCGAAGCAAAATTATGCAAGCTTCAAGAACGCACATCAAGAAAATGAAAGTTCTGTCATTCTATAATCATTTTTTAATTAAGTTCAACTGCTTAATCATTTATAAACAATGTTATTTATACTCATTTGTCGTAAAGTGCAGTCAGTGCCAACTAAGTTTTAGTGCATTTACAGTGCAGGAAAGTAAAAAAAAAAAATGAGTTGGGGAGCCGATAAAAACTCAGGATCTTAAATTCTTGAGCTCAAGGCACTAAAACTCATTGTACGCAAAAGCTCAATGCTCTCAACTTCAATTCTCATGTATCGGAATAGTCGTAGCATTGAATATTAGGTAAATCTGTTGTGTCTGACACAATTTTATTTCTTTTGTCTGATTTTGATAAATTTTTTTTTACATTGTTCCTTTTCAGAAGAGTGATATTCCATAATCCAAAAGTTATTTTGACAAAGGAATATTATATCTTTTTTTTGTTTAGAAGTGATAATATCCCTTATTTTAAATAACTGGGAAACAAGGAAAGTGTCACTTCTATGTACTTAAGAGTGATGTTACTTTGTCCATAAGTTATTTAAAATGAGTTATTTTTAATAAATAACAATTAAAATCAAACAAAAAAAGTTAGGTTGGATATGACAGATTTACCGTGTATTATGTTTTAGTTTAATCTTGATTTTTTTATCTAATTCCGATTTTATAAACCTTACCTCAATTTTGAAAGACCAATAGTTTGCGTATGGTATGTTTTCCGTCACAACAAGTTTGTTTGTTTGAAAAGGCTGTATTAGAACAGCTGTACACTTACAGCAGTGGTTAAATTGTTTTAAATACCATTAATTTTGTGATGAATATTATGATGATGGATATGTCTAGGTGTATGCATACACCTAGACATATCCATCATCATAATATTTATCATAGAAATTAAGAAGGTGTTCATAAACTTAAGGTTTATAATTTAATTAATTTTGTGTGAAGACGTTTGTTTATTGAACTAAACCTCTTTTAGCATGGGTCAGTAGCCCAAGGAAGGCTTTGGCCGGCCAAATGGCTTATACTACTATCTTTTATATAATCTAGTAGCGTCCCGACGACGGCGACTCACCTCTAAATGATTTATAGCGTTAAAAATTGATGAGCTATAAGCCTGGTTTGAACCAATGACCTCCAGCACATGAAGCAATAACTCTACCACTGAGCCATCCCACTTTAATGAATCTCTTAGCATAAAACTTACTATTTAAACAGTAAATATCTATTTAAATATTTTAATTATAACTAATTATCTATCACTCTTTTTTTTCAACCATATTTATTCTGCCCGTTGCCATGGGCTTAACGGCTAGTGTATATGTAATGGATGACGTGGGATTTGCTTCATCATCAACATAAACAATTGGCATTCTTGACCAGATAACCACTTTACTTAAGTAGCTACCCATATATCTGGGGCCCCTTGCCAGCATTGGCAAGGGGCCCCACTCCGGCTTCTAAAGCATCAATGGTATCAAGTAGCTATGTACCATTAAGGATTACATTTTCATTAATATAACATCACTAAAACAGTTATTTCCTTTGTGTCACCAACTTTAAACATAATATAAGTCTGTTCGTAATGTGTTTTTGTCTTCATTGAAAGTTTACTATACTAAAGCTGTTAATGATTCATTAAATTATTTATAAGAGGATTTCCTATAAGTCAAAAGGTGAATGCAAATTTTTAGGATCTCTGAGCAGCCTTTTTTCAAAAATATTACTTTGAATTTTTATTATCTTCATGCAGATTTATACTTGTAAAATATTTTATATTATGATTTTTCACTTAATTATATTTTTAAAGTAGATTTAATTCTAATTCATTTTTTATTTTTTATTGAACTCTTGATTTTTTCTTGTAAAATTAATACAGATAATAAGAAAAAACTCAAGGTTAAATTTACATTAAGAAATAAAGATACAATTTGTCAAAAAAAGAGAACTATTCAATCACATAATGCTGAGCAAACTTGGATTAGGGGCCTTTATTAAGACTTAAATATTGCTATTAATTCTTTCTATTTTTTTATTATTCGAGTCTATTCTTTAAATTCTCTTTTTCAATTTTAAGACTAAAATAATGCTATGAATTCTTTAAATTATTTGAGTCTATTCTTTAAATTCTCTCTTTGGTAAATCTTAAGTTAATGTTACGACTCAACAAATTTTTTGACAAAGGGATATTAATTATCCTAGGTACAAATCACTTATATTATTTCTTTGATGCATAAATCATACAAATGTAGGGTTTGACAAAATGTAACAAAAATTAAGTATTATAGTATTCATTATGTGTTAGTGAGAGACACCTAGGGATGTGCCACGCAAACGTGACAAATAGGATCTGTTCCAACATCAGACATTACGTTAAAAGATGTAGGCTCGGCAATATGCCGTGTCCTGCATCGTTTCATCGTGTCCGACTCAATAGGGGCCTGAAGATGCCCACCCATCTCTGGACCAATACTAGATCAAGAAGAATAGATACAGAGCTTATCTGGACATGACATAATGCTGAGCCAACATATTTTGAGTAATGTCGGATGTTGGAACAGTTCCTATTTGACACGCTTGCGTGGCACATCCCTTGGTGTCTCTCACTAACACAGAATGTGTACCTTGGGTTGTGCAAAATCATGTTATCACATCGCTGATGTATTACAGTATTACTTAATACTAGTTAATTCTCAACCGTAGCATTAACTTAAGATTAGCCCTCTCTTTTAATTCTGAGACTCAAATAATGCTGTAAATTCTTTCCATTATTCAAATCTATTCTTTTATTCTCTCTTCCAATTACTTTTACTTCTCGAAAGTGTAAATTATTTTAAATGATGATGGTTTGACTCCATTATTAGTAAATAAAGTGATTATCAATGTAAAAAAATAACATATTTTGAAGAAAGACTGCTCAAATTTATATTTTTTGACGATTCAAAAGTAGTTCTCCTTAATTGCTAAAATATGGAATTTTTCCTTGGCGTATGGCCACGATAACATCATTTACTTACACTTTTTCAGGAGTCATTAGTTTTTCAATTCATTAAAGTAAGAATGCAAATTGGTCTCTTTACCTTCCCTTTTTCTTATGTTAATTAGGAAACATCCATTATTTTTTTTAAAGTTAGCTATAGGTTTGTTCCAACCACACTTCAAACTGGTTTGGAACCGTCCGACACATGCGCATCGGACCACACTTGAACGTTTTTTGCTAATGCACATGCGTCGTGCAGTTTGAAACTAGTTTAAGGTTTGGTCGGAACAAACCTTATGTTTGGTTTAAAACACTACACTCATTGTGATTAATTTTATACGAAAATAAAGCCATAGCGACTTTATTTATCTGTTCTAAGAGCTGAAATGTATGTAAATCATGGATCCTATGCTTTTGAAGAACTTTTGCAGGACGGGTATAAAGAATGTATTAAATGTTACAAAAAAATTTATGCATTTTTATGATTTAACATATGAATAGTTTTAACATAATATACAGTTCATGATTAAACCCATTCCGTCAAGCTGATAAAGATTTGTTGCCTCACTTTCATATCATCTATCACTGACCCCTAATAATGAGGGAAAATAATTCATCGTAAAAGCTTGTTTTAAACACTCCATTAAAATCATCAGCATAACATATAATACACAACATAATTCAGCATAAAATATAATTATATAT
>KZ651330.1:125961-141166 GCA_001010745.2 Gerris buenoi
TTTTTTATTTTTTTTATTTATTTATTTTTTTTTTTTATTGGGAACTAACTATTATAATAATGGCGTATTTTAGTCGAAGTAATATGTGAAATGGTTAATCTGTGGATTAACAGCTTTATGTAATATGTGGTTTAAATAACATAGGAAACGTGAGAAAAAATTCTCTCTAAACAAATAAGACTGGAGGAAGTTAAGACTAAAATTCTCGACAAAAAGTGGAATAAGCATTGTTAGTGTAAACAGTAAAGTGAAATAAGCATTGTTTGTATAAACAAAGTGAAATAAGCATTGTTTGTATAAACAGTAAAGTGGAAAGCATTGTTTGTATAATCGTTAAAGTGAAATAAGCATTGTTTGTATAATCATTAAAGTGGAATAAGCATTATTTGTATAATCATTAAAGTGAAATGAGCATTGTTTGTATAATCATTAAAGTGAAAAAGCTTTGTTTTTATAAACAGTGAAGTGGAAAGCATTGTTTGTATAATCATTAATTATTATTTTTTCCACCATTGTAATTCTAGGTAAAGTTTTATGTTTTTAAGAAAATCTTGTTGTTTTCGCTAATCTGCTGCCTACCTGATTTCTTACCCTTTTCTTATATCTGTATTTTTAACTACACATTATTCATTTTTATTATAACATGTCTTAGAGTCAACATCTAAATATTTTTTTTATACTTTATATTTTGCTCTGATGATGCTAATAAATTTAGAGAAACGTTAGCTTAAACCTTAAACAGTGTTTTTATTTGACAGCATCTCGCTAACCCATCCTTCTTATAATCATTAAAGTGAAATTAGCATTGTTTGTATAATCATTAAAGTGGAAAAGGCTTTGTTTTTATAAACAGTCAAGTGGAAAAAGCTTTGTTTGTATAATCAGTAAAGTGGAAAGCATTGTTTGTATAATCAGTATAGTGGAAAGCATTGTTTTTATATAATCAGTTAAATGATAATATTCTGAATTACCCAGATCACTGGTCACTAATGAAATCATAAATAAATCAAGGCCACTCTTCAAGATTTCGAAACAACCATCGTTTTAAATAATCAGACTTTGGAACAACGAATTATTGATAGATTGATTAATTAAATCCAAAGCCGAGCAGTAAAACTGAATAGATACTTTTTACCCAAATATTGAAGTATTAACAATATGGTGGATGGTAGTAGAAGTGTTATGCAACATAATGTTTTTTTGTTTTGTTTTTTACATTTATTTATAGTGGACCTGGTTTTATTCTGGTTGCAAACTAGTTGCATACTGGTTGCACGTGGGACTATTTTGCAACTAGTTTCCAACTCAAGTTGCAAATCAGTCGACGTGTGTACAGAGGGCCTAAATTACATACAACCCGACTCTACTGGTGAAAATTATCATGATCAGGATTCTTGAACTTTGAAACCTCCCTTTTCATGTGATTATTTATCAAAATTTGATAAGAAGATGCAGGTGCATCCAGACACTTTGTTGTTAAATAACAGAAAAGCTGATATTTAGTGATTGATTTATTACAAATAACCTTAAAACTTGAAATTGATTTTGATATATCCATAGTTATTTTACACATATGTTTTTTATTACATATATACATAGTTGATTTTAATCAAATCGAATTCGAAAGCAAAACAGATTAACACCATTATTGATTTATTTCTCATTTTCGTTCTGAAGTAGCTTTTAACTGGGCTTCATTTTATCTAGTATTAGATTTCCACTTAAACTATTTTATCGTGTTTTGGTGTCCTTTTTGTATTATTCTAATACCTATTATATATTTTTCTAATATACAGTTATTATGCCATTATTGTTTTCATGTTTCTTTAAAAATTACTTAGTGTACAGATAAATTAGATTTTTTTTTTATAAAGGTTTTTCTATAAAGTTATTACATACATACTCCATTGTTTTCCTTAGTAATTAGTACCTTGTTAAGAAGTCATCTAAATACATTCCTTGACTTACCTATTTTTCGACTTAAAGTATTATAGTAGTATGTGGTATTATTATAATCACTAAATTACTCTCAACATATTCAAACATAAATTATTAAGCTGAACATTTTTGTTTTGCATATGATTTAGGAGGAGTGCTGTGTAATTAAAAGGGTAGCAAATGTACTTTATACATTTATTTTAACAAATGTAACAAACAATATTGTAAACTCTTTTTTTCTATTTATGTTACAGATATTTCATACGACTGGTCCGATCACGCCCTGTGGTGGCCTGAAAAGAATAAATGGCTGTCGAAGACTCGATTCACACTTGATCAGTACTGTGTTCAGGCCGATGCTTTTCTTCACTTTACTCCTATGCACAAATCGTTGAAAGTCCAGCTGCCTGATTTAAGATATTTCGAGTGCAGGGTGGATTTCTCCGAGAATACATTCAGAGCTGTTATGCATCTGTGTAAAGATTTAGGTATGTTTATATTCTTTTAAGTGTTGGAACAATTTTATATTGGCTAAGCAATTCAAAATTTAGTTAATTATTAATGCTCGATTTTTATGTAGTGAAATTAAAAAGATTGCAGATGGGTTGTTGTTATTGCATTAAAGCTGTTTACACAAACCAAGTTGACTTGAACCAAATCAGTTTAGACTCTATTTTGACGCTACTTGGATCGTGTAAACAGGTTATCAAAGTCAACTTGGACATCCAAGTTGAGTTGGACCAAATCAGTTTTGACTCTATTTTGACGCTACTTGGATCGTGTAAACAGGTTATCAAAGTCAACTTGGACATCCAAGTTGAGTTGGACGTTATTTGATCTAAGTACACTTGAATGGCGTCAACCATATTATAACAAGAAAGCTGTCAAAAATGAAAAAAAGACGTGAAAAGTTGTGACGGATTTGTTTTAAGAAGGTTATTGACAGCTTTTATTTCTTTTAAATATTTGTTTTTATTCCTTTGCTTCAAAAATGATTTTTTGACAAGTTCCCCTACTTGGATCGTGTAAACACTGCTTCAAAAATTCATTTTTACTTTGACCAAGTGGATTTCATCAAAGTTACCTGGTCCAAGTCAACTTGGATCGTTTAGACACGTCTTAAATAAATATTTGCTAACTTTAAGTCAAGGTTTATCTGCATCCTAATTTTTTTCTAATTATGTTAAAGAGGTGAACTTATATCATTTTGTGTTTATTTACTTAAGATTACTACAAGAGTCATACAATTTTTTTGTAAATTTTTATTTTTTTTATTTAGGTATTCGTCATTCTGAGGAGCTTTCATTTTGCAAGCCTTTGGATCCCTGCCATTTGAAATCGAATTTCAAAGATTTAAACACGAATAAAAAGAATAAAGAAGTGAATGGAAGGCATACTCCAGCCGATTCCAACACGTTTATCCTCAACTCTAACAACAGTCCTTTGGGATCAACGGGATCTTTGGATAAGTCTCCGTTTATGTGTGCTCCTGTCAAGTCCAAGCAGTCTACTCCAATCAGTTCTCCACTTTCTCCGGTAATTGATTTTTGTCTTTACAGAAATCTTGTCTTTTTAAGTCTGTTAAGTGGTGTCTGTTAGTACATTACGCGTCGAGTGCGGAAAGTAGCATTTTGCATGCGAGTGTGGAGTTTGAATCCGAGCGGTAGCAAGGGTAGTAAAACCACGTGAGCTATGCAAAATGTAGTTTCTGCACGAGTTGCGTACCGTACTTTATCCACGATTGTTAGATTTTAATAATAAATAGAGAAAAAAAGATAATAAACTTCCTTCATGTAAGTTCGTATTTCTCTTTTGATAAGGATGACATTAATTCATTAGTTGTATTTTGTGCCGAATTAATTATTTCAGGAGGTGTATTATTCTCCTCATGTTTGTCATAATCATTTAAATCACTCATTGATTTACAAAAAAAACTCGATATAAACAGTTACTTTTATTTAACAAAAAGCAAATTAGTTTTTTTTAAATGTGAAAAAAAAACAAAACACGCTAATCGTCCATAAAGTTGAAGAATTCTTCTTCTTTACCGCTCTAGGGCGGAAAAAAGAGGAATTCTTCAGAATTATGAGACGCCCATGCGCAATGAATACAAGTACGTATAGAATCACTTTCTACGCATCTAAACAGAGATACAATGTTTTTATTTCGTAACAATCGTAGATAAAATAATTTTTGCCTAATTTTAACACTATAATTGTTTTCTTATTGGTTTAAACTAAGCTTATGTCTTTTTATAGCACAACACTATGAAGAGGAATATCACTGATAATAGCTTCACCTCTAATGGGAACACAACTTTTGAATCACTCAACGGCTCTCTTGACGGATCATTGGCCAATAGTCCAGCAGTTCCCAGTAATGAAACTCGTTCTAGATTGCTCAAGCCAAAGAGCCTTGTTGAAAAAGCTCGCATGAATGTTGCGTAAGTCTTTTTATTTTTAACCAATCGTTATGTTCATTTATTTTTCTCTCTCTAAATTAATTAAAAATATCAAACCAGTTTGAGTCAAATAAGTAAAGTATGCTAAGTTATAATAAGATTTTACTTTGTAAATAAAACAAAGTAAATTAAAGAATTTATATTTGCTGATTATGTCATTTATACTTTATGGTAACCAGCTACTAGTTTTATTTAAGTTCAGTCAATTTTTAATTTTCTTTTTTTGTAAAGAAACAGGTGGGAATAGTTGAATACACAATACTCATAATAAAAAACTCACAATACTCATAATAAAAAACTCACAATACTCATAATAAAAAACTCACAATACTCATAATAAAAAACTCACAATACTGTGACCACATCTTAATAACAAATTACCATTTTATTTCATTAGCTACATGTGAATAAGCAGAGTAGGTTTGCAAATAATTAAGTTGCAAATAACTTCTCTTGGTAGTTATTTGATTGAATAATATTTATATTCTCCTTACACTGTTCTATAATTTATGCTCATTGATATAAATCATTTATGGAATGATTGCTACCTCTATTAACAACTCCCAACTTGATGTTTCAGTTTAATTTACCATTCGATCAACTTTTAAAAATGAATTTTTAAATATTTTCAGGTGGCTAGATTCTTCCCTGTCAATCATGGAACAGGGCATTCGTGAGTTTGACACACTCTGCCTTAGATTCAAATTCTATTCCTTCTTTGATTTGAATCCTAAAGTAGACTCTGTCAGAATAAATCAGATATACGAGCAGGCCAAGTGGCAAATATTAAACGATGAAATCGATTGTACAGAGGAAGAAGCACTCATGTTTGCGGCTCTCCAGGTAATTCCTTTGACTTCATATCTGACTAGATATTAATTTCCTTTTTTGCTTTATAATGAACTAGCCGTTAAGCCCGTGGCAACGGGCAGAATAAATATGTTTGAAAAAGAGAGCTGATAGATAATTAGTTATAATTAAAATATTCAAATAGATATTTACTGTTTAAATAGAAAGTTTTATGCAGTGGGATAGCTCAGTCATAGAGTTCGTGCTTCATGTGCTGGAGGTCACCGGTTCAAATCTAGGTTTTAGCTCATCAATTTTTAACGTTATAAATCATTTCGGGGTGTGTCGCCGTTGCCGTCGTCGGGACACTACTCGATTATATTAAAGATAAAATACAGAATAATGCTAAAGGTATTAAATTGCAAGGCACATTACCATCAGTATGATGCTTGTACAGACGTAATTAAATATGAAGGTGTTTTGAGGACACCAAGGAAGGAAACTAAACAACCAGCAACGGAATATTCCTCGTGTAATTGACAGAAAAATCAATGCTGGTAATTGAGAACTACCTGGAAATTTTATAGTATCAGAAGACTACTTATTGGGGATTAATAGCGCCCCATCCACTGTCGTTCCTTCCCGATAGACTTTTCCTTTTTCTTGATCATGAAGGAAAGCACGGCATGATTGATAATCATCCACACACCCACTTCCCTGCACTCTTTCCTGTGAGACAATCCGCTCATTCCATCCTGCAGGCTTGTCGTGTGACTACAATCCTTTCGTTTGATGCCATACACACAATGAAAGGAATATATCCCATCCACATGAAACTTATCAGTTGACAAGAATGTAGAGGATGGCACGACGGGATGATCTTATAAGATTATAATCCTGCCGTTCTTTCCTCTTGAACCCCATACATTAACATTCTTTCTTGACGGACTCGGCTTTCTTTTACGGAAAGGATGACCGTGGACGGTGTGCTAAAAATGGAATGAATCTAATCGCTAATGAATCTTAATATTTAACCAAAGGTTCTGATAATGTGATTTTTAACTTTTAAAGTTAAAAGTCAAAGACTGTCTTAGCCATTAGTTACAAATTTGGTTTTCTTCCTTCATTTATATTAAGTTTATTGTTTGTTACTTTTTTTTTTAAATTCTAGGTGCAGATCAAAGTGCAGTCATCGATGCCTCAGCCAAGTCTTGACAGCTCTTCTTCTTTTGGTGGAGATGACGATATCGATGCAGCCCTAAGTGAGCTTCAGGTTACTCTGGAGGGCTCCCACTTCAACACGTCTCGAAGCGATATTACTCATGTCCCAGAGCTCTACGACTATTTGCGTTTTCTCAAGTAAGATTATAATTTATATTTTGTCTTATTACTTATTTTTTATTTCATTTTAACTTAAACGTACGATCTGCTTAACTTTTCTTTAAGGTATCAATACAAACCATTTGTTTGTAACCTGTTTTTGAAAATGCAGTATGTAGTACATGGAAAATACAGTAGGTTATTATAAACGACTGATTTATACCGAGCATTATTACTGATTTGTATTAAAGAATTATTATTTTTGATTTTTAGACCGAAGAAATTCACTTTGAAAGCTTATAAAAGATATTGGTTCACTTTACGTGAATTGAACCTGAGAATTTACAAATCCATGGAAGATTCCAAACAAAATGTCAAACCCCTGTGGGAGTACAATCTGAAGGGATGTGAAGTCACACCTGAGGTCAGTCTTAACCAAGCTAAATACGGCATTAAGCTTGAAACCGTTAGCGCAGAAGGAATGACAGAAATGTACATCAGATGCGATTCAGTAAGTAGCGAACATGTTGGTTTTCAATTTTACGCTGTAGTTAGAAAGTCTTATCGATAGAAGATTTATCGAAGTTAACACCGGAGCAATATACGCACGGTTATTTGTTATTTTATTTGTAATGTAACACTTACTTTGGTTTCAGGAGGAGCAGTATGCTAGGTGGATGGCGGCTTGCAGACTCGCTGCCAAAGGAAGATCGTTGGCCGACAGTTCTTACGAGGCCGAAGTTTCGTCGATCAAAGCTTTCCTTCAAATGCAACACCCGGCTCCTGCCCCCGCTATCAATCCTAAGAATTTAGATATCGTACCTGATGATTACGTACCTTCAAAGTACGTCAAGAAATTGAAAGGAAGGGTAAGGGAATTAAAATATCTCGGTAGTTTACTGTTGCATATGTGATCTTCTAGGATGTTCATTGTTAAATATTAATTTATAATTAACCTAGACTAATATAATCAAAATACGCTTAAATGCCACTGAAAACATATTGGGTTTCGGTGCGAAGAACGATATTTTTGTGTGATTGTAAATAGTGTGAGGTAGCACGATTTTTCTTCGTAGAAATTTAATTTCTTTATTTTAACACTTTGGTTTGTTCTGTTTTTACTCGTCAGGTTTCTCAAAGGGTTCTCGAGGCTCATGCCAACGTGAAGGAGTTGTCTCTCGTCGAAGCTAAAATGAATTACATCAAAGCGTGGCAGTCGCTGCCCGATTTCGGAATTTCTCTTTTTGTTGTTAAATTTATGGACCACAAGAAAGAAGAATTGCTCGGTGTCGCGTTAAACCGCTTGATGAAAATGGACATCAGCACCGGATACCATAGAAAAACTTGGAGATTCGAGAATATGAAGGTATTAGCTGGTTTTTATCGTCCAAGATACAAAAAAGTATAGCTTCACTTATTTGTTATAAATGCTGTCGTCTTATTTCATTAAAAACATTCGATGTCATAATTTATGTAAGATTATTATTTTTTTGTTTCAGGCTTGGAATATAAACTGGGAGGTTAAGTATATGATGGTTCAGTTCGAAGACGGGAATATAATGTTCGATTGCTTGTCTGCCGATTGTAAAGTTATTCACGAGTTCATCGGCGGCTATATTTTCCTGTCTATGAGGTCAAAAGAAGCGAATCAAACACTCAACGAAGACATGTTCCACAAGTTGACCGGAGGCTGGGAATAGATCGATTACCGATTGGTTTACTCTCATTCCTCCGCTGCAGGTCTATAAACCTGGCTTTGTAAAATGAAATGCATTCACCGTATGTGCTTTAAATAAAATTAATGTCGACTGATTTGTGATAGATATCAAATTTAGGTATTCCGGAAGAAAAGATTACCTAAAAGTATTTTCTCGAAACACCTTTATGTGCCTTTTTAGAGGAATGCTTTTTGAAGTGTACTTCCTTTTCACTGAAAATAGGTTTAATTATTTTCATTATTATTATTTTTTCTTTTTACCGTCTCTAATCTTCTCATAACCGACACTAACAGCAGGTTATCAAACATTGTTTGATCTTTTTATTGAAAATTTTAACTTCTGAATTAGTTTGCCTCTTGTTAGAGATTAAAAGAAAAAGAAAATCAGCTTTTATGTTAACGGTTTAAGATAACCAAATAATTAAATTTTAATTTAGCTGATTCTATTTTTTAGACTAGAATATAACAATATTTACTTAATGTATAATTATTTTTTTGTTTGATTTTTTAGTGTACATATTTCTTCTTGTACCCTATATTATCAGTATCAGCCAATAAATAACAAATTATTACTACTATCTTGTTAAAACATTTGAAAAAATAACGATACTATTTTTTAAATAATTTTATTAATATCTGAAATATGTTTTTATTTCTCATTTGACATATTATGTATAAATGCCGATAACCTTCTCTTTTTTTTAGTATTACAATTTTCAGAGATAGCCAATAACGTGAAAATTGAATTTATCAAGATGATAAAAATACAAATATTTTTCTACTTGTGTTATTTTTAAGACTTGATGTCATTCAATGCTTATTCTAAGGTCTCTATTAAGAGCTTTAAACAAATTTTAAATAATTTGACAATCAAATTAATGTTATGATCGCTGAAATCCTTTGTTGAGTTGTTTTTGTGGCTGATATTTACTCTAATTTAACTTTTACTTTAAGGAAAATAAGCTATTTTTATGGTGATACTAAAAATTTTTTTGAAGGTAAAGGAAAATTAAATTATCAATATAACTTTTACCCAAAAAAAACTAAAATAAACAATTTAACCAAAATATTTTTTATTTAAAAATAAAGGTTTTTGTTTTGTCGTATAAATAACATACTTAAACTAAATTATTATAACATTTGTATTATTATCAAATTGCAGATAAGATATTTTAACAGTATTTCTGTAACATCTAAATGTGCAATTTTTTTTCTGAAAGTAGTTCTTATTTATTTGGTTTTGAGAAATAAAACCTTCTATGCTTTAAATTTTTACCGTTATATTGGAAAATTGTATTTTAGTTGACAACTTAAAAAATTTTGTTTTGTGTAACGGCTAATGCCTTACTATAATTGTTTAATGTGTTGTCTCAAACATTCTTGCCATTTATAATAGCAATAACATTTAAGATACATTTATGGTATATGTACGAAAGAAATATTTTTTCTGATATTCTTTTGTCTTTTGTTGAAATATCCGGTAAATTGACTGAAAATTTGGTTCTAAGTTAATTTATGCCCCCTTCTCCCTCCATTCTTTCCGACTGTTAGATTCGGTGTAGGATGTTATTGTCTGACTGATAGAACTATCAATTTGTTTAACTGTTATATTTGGCTTCAACGTTTAGGGCAACTAGTTTTGTTATGTTAGGTATATTAGTTTTGTCTAATGAAAAATACCTTACTTATAAGCTTGAATGTTTTTTTGTGTTAAATGTTATCTTTCTTGATTTTTTTTAGAGGATATGCTCATGTTGTAGAAGTGTTATTTAATTTAGTCATTCATCATTGATATATTACTTTATGATTGACTTCAGGAGAAAAATAATGTTTATTTATCCTAAAAAAAATGTTCTGCTTTATAAATGAATTTAAGATTAATGTTTGAAAAATTTATTTACAATTTTTAAGTTTTTGGTAGTATTCATACTACGGAAAGTTTTAAATTTTAATTTAAATTCAAATTATTATTAACACTGAGAGACAGACAGAGAAAAATAGACTCCAGCGCCGGGACTTGAACCATAGGCCTTTACATTTCCAGTGTAACGCTCTACCAACTATTTGAAAGACTAGTTTGGACTAGTTATCGGTTACAACAGAGAAAATCATTCTCCTGCGTAGCTCAGTTGGTAGAGCGTTACACTGAAAATGTAAAGGTCAGTGGTTCAAGACCCGGCGCTGGAGTCTATTTTTCTCTGTCTGTCTCCCAGTGTTAATAATAATTATAATTTGATTTACAATTTATTTATTAATTTATATATTCAGAAATCATTTTTATTTTTTAATCAATTTTATACCGTACATATTTTATTATCGGTGATTCTCCTTGCACACGGACTTATTAAAAAAAAGTCTTATTGTTTGTCAAAATGTAAGTTACCTTTGACACCAAGAATTTATTATCATTAACTTTGTTGTTGTTGTTGGACATGTTTGTAGTATTTTTAACTGTATTGTTGAAATATATTTTTCTAGTTGTATTTCAAGTGCTTTTACGATTTTTGATTCTTTCATTTATTTGTCGTTTTGTGAAATGTTATAAATTAAAAAAATTTAAATACATTGATTGTATATTGTGCTTAGAGTTATGCAATGTTTTTTGTTTGCTATTTTACATATATGTAGTGTTTTTTTGATTTTTTATTAATTTCTTCTTGACAATTGTTATTTAGAAGTGGTTATTAGGTATTTTAATTTCTAATTTATTTGGACCTCCCACCGATTTTTAGAAACTTTGGAGCATCGATTAAATAACATTTGAAAACAGTGTTTATTTATTGTTAGATTTCTTTAATTGGCAATTATGAAACCAGATAAATTTTGTGATTTTGAGATAATTTTGTGTTTTTTTTTTTTTTTTTTTTTTTGAGGCTTTATAAAACTATGTCTTATCAATTCTCGAATTTACGTTTATTTTAACTGATTCTTATTAGTTATTTAAACAATAGTTTTGTCAGCCCATAATCTCGTTAAAATTTTTTGTCGCCAAAAATGGGCTTTCGTTCGTATGTATAATAGTTAACTTTATTGATTAAATAATAAAGTTTGTGAAAAAATATTACACAATGTGTGTAAAAAAAAAAAAATCCTAAATGTAATATGAACATTACCTTCTTTCTTCTTAATGTTTCTTTTTTAATGAGGCAAATGTTTGCATTTTATCAAAAGTTTATTTAAATATGGAATTACAAAATAAACTTATCATTTTTATTATGGTATTTGTTTTTGTAAATATCATTAAGTCTTGCGGATTAATCTCCATGGCTGTAACCTCTAGTGCCTGATCTCGCTTATAAAATTAAAAAAAAAAAAAATGTTGCACAAATTGATGTTGCAAAGAATTTTTTATGGATTTAAAAATTAATCTGTGCCATATTATGCTACTTAATTAATTATAATATTGCTCCCCGATTTCATATAAGAAACTATGGAATCTCATTTTGTTAGTTATAAAGTATTACATGTTTATTCAACGAATTTAATTTAAAAAAATATTATGTTTCGGCCTTTAAAATATTGCTTACATGTGTTTCAATAATCTATACCTATTTTTTTTTTATCTGTAGTATTTAAACCCAAATAATTACTAATATTGTTCATATTGTAATATGGCTATATCCCCTGACTTTTTTATGGGCTTTTCATTATTTATTTTAATAAATAGAAAATAAATGTAACAATTCCATGTGTAGATAGATAGTCAGGNAAGTCATAAAAATTAAGAATTAAAAACTAATTCATTCAAACTCTGTTAAGTATCATTAAATATATTTTATAGCAGATTTATTTATTGTGAATCTCTTATTGTTATACTAAAAATATTTTGAAATTCTAAATTGCTAATTATTTGAATTAACGTGTACATACTTTTGGAAAAGAAGTTAATTTTTTGTTTAATGTGGCATAATTTAATAATGTTATTGATTAAAATTAATTTTACTGTTAAATTTATTTTTATTTTTGTTTTGTTTTAATGGCATTGTAATACTTATTTAAAATGCCATTTCTCAGCTAATTTATAAAATTATTTTATAAAACAAATGTTTCATTCTAATATTTATAGACATTTACTTTGACTTAATAATAATTGTTCCTAATCATTTTTTTGTTAATTTTACATTAGAATTTTTTTCCATAATTAACTAGGGATTCATTTTTAGAGTTAAATAAAAAATAGTCTTAACTTATAATCTGTTATATCTTGTTTATTAAATTTTAGGAAAATAATTTTTAAAAAAAAGAAGAAAAAATGTAATTTTAATAACTAATTAAATACCTACTTATTGATTAACATTTTCCCATATGAATTTATTATAGGACGAAGTATTTTCCCGTCGCGTAGGCATTTAAATCGAAACTTGTAGTCTTCCTATTCGTAAATATGCTTCTGGCTTAATTAATGAACCTATGAATTAATGAACCTATAATGTGTTTAAATGTAATTTAACAATTTATTTTTCTTAATTAAAAAAAATGCTGATTTATTTTTCTAATTTGATACTTAGATTGTTTTTTTCTTTTATAATTACATCATTTAGTACGTCTTTTCTATTTATGAAAAGAGTATGTATGTTAAATAAAAATATTAATAATTATTTGTTTTTTTTTCCCCCCATTTATTTCTTTTACCACACATTTTGTTATTTCTATTCTGTTTGATATATTACGATAAAAAATTAAGTATACAATATCACCATGCATACAAAATCCGCTGTTTTTTATCAAATTTTACAGGTTAAAATTTACCAAAAAAAATGAGTGTTTTATGCTCGGATTTATCCGGTCAGGATTTATGTGGCGATTCTGGGTGAACACAAGCAACTCAAAACAAACTCAACTTGAAACTCCAGTCATTTTTGAGTAGACAGAAAGCAAACCCAGTTTGTAATGAGTTGCTCCGTGTGCGGTGTCCCATTCAATTACACAGGTTGAAACTCATTGTCAACTGGTTGGTGATTTGAGTTTGTAATCAGTTTGTTTTGAGTTGCTCTGTGTGCGGAGGGCCTTAGTGTAGGGCCCATTGTTGGAGTCCGAAGCCGTTATCAGCTATGAACTCTAATTCTAATAAATTTTCTCTTAAGATTATCACTCCTAACTCCACTAATAAAAATAAATTTTATTAAATAATCTTTAAGAGTTTTAAACTCATAGTTGAAAAACATCAGAAGGTGGCAGGGAGGGTTCACTTTGTGGTGTTAAAGAGTGGTTTGATAAATATTCTGAGACACTCTCTAGTCATCCTCCTTGTAGTCATATACAGTAGAACCTCGATAAGAAGTGTCTGAAGGGGATTAGAGAAACAGTCTTGTTATCGAGGTGCTCTTTTTGTTGAGGGTGGCAATCTCAAGGGGATAAGAAAATTGCTCTTATAATTGAGGTTGTCGTGTTATTGAGGGTTGTGTAAGCGAGGTTCTACTGTATATCTTCTATTTCTTAAGCATAGTACACACCTAGCAACTTTATCACACAAGGCTTGGGGCTATTGCTAGAAATCACAATAAAAAAGTTGCTGGTTCCCATCCCAAAAAAACAGAACATGAAACATTATACGATGTTGCTCAAAATTTCTTTAACTGTATGTTTTCTGAGACTTCCAACTTCTGAGTCAATTCGACAACTTTTAAAATAATTGACGATTTTGCAGGTCCTCCTATGTCTTTGGGGTGGCTGGAATGGTTTCCTTACAGAGCTATTTCTGGAAATTTTGCCCTAAAAGTAGGAAGGACTCATTCTCTCCAAAAATTACTGCCTCCCGAAGATAGGTTTTTTCTCCAGTACCATTTAGGATTATAATTTTTTTCTCTTAAGTAACCTTATATTATTCAGGCTAAAGGTAAAAATGCAAAGAGAGCAGTTTCTCTGGATGACGTGTTCAATTTTGTTGCAAAACAGGCTCTTATTTCCCTACGTGGAACAATATATGGCTACTGTCCTTATACAATGTCGCTTCTTTGTCGTTAGATGTGTACTAGGCTTTAGAAGACTTACTTTAGTCAAGAGAGCCAGCGTGGTCGTGTGGGTTAAACCACGTCTGCTCGCCCATCACTGAATCATGAGTGGAACGAGATGGGGTTCAATTCCTCGCCGAGATGCTCTGATTTATATGGCTCACTATTGATCACACCATACTCGCTTCAGTGGTACAATGTACAGAGGTATGATGTGTGAAGTGGCTGCAACTCTACCACGGGTATAGTAAAAAGGGCCTAAGTGATGGCATAATTGCTAGGTTCCAACAAGTGGTTCATCCTACCCGTCTAGTACTAGCACCTTACCTACTACTACTTTTTTCCTAACTTTTTCTCTTTCAACTCTAACAGTTGTTAAAGTTGTTCCAAAGATTCGCTAATCAAGTTATCTCTTAATTTCCTACCGAGAGTAATTCTGAAGGGAAAACCTAATTCTGAATTTACAGAGGTGCTTCTATATTGAAGTCTAGCTAAGAAAAATCTTTATTTTTATGAACAGCTTTGCTCCCAATTTGATTTACAGTTTGAACTGAGCGTTGATCAAGCCAATTAGATTGAGCGTACAAAGGGCTGGAGGATGTGGGCTCGAAATTTCATTTTTTTTTTTTAAATTTTTAAATAAAAGGGACAAAATTAGGTAGTTTTGTCACTCAAAAATAGAATAGCAGAAAAAACAATTTTTATTCAATGGCAGCTGCATTATCTGTTTGATTCAGTTTTATTATTTTTACAAATTTAGAGTTAAATAAAATCAACTATTAAGAGATAATATAAATCCCTAGCAACTTTCTGCCAGATTCTTTTTGAAATGAGAAATCATTGGCTCCTCTGTCTTTTTAAATCCTTTATATTAACTTTACCTGGGTGCCTGACATCAAAATCTTTGGAAGGCTAGTTAACCCTCTTCCACTTATCCAATCGAGCTGAAACTTGGTACATAGACTCTCTACCAATATAAAAACATTTTAACAAATTAATTAATTAATTAAATATAATTAATTAATTAAT
>KZ651330.1:158553-185063 GCA_001010745.2 Gerris buenoi
ATAGAGCCATGCGATGCCTAGTAATATTTAGATGCATGGGATACTATTGACCAATTGATGTCTTTTATATCAGACTAGCCGTTAGGCCCGCGGTAACGGGCAGAATAATAAATATGGTTGAGAAAAAGAGCTGAGAGATAATTAGTTATAAATTAAAATAGATATTTAAAGAGATATTTACTGTTTAAATAGTAAGTTTTATGCAGTTATAATTAAAATTAAAACATTTAAATAGGAAGTTTTGTGCTCCGATATTCATTATATAGGTATGGCGCAATTGGTTATCAGGCTTTCACCCAGGAGCCCCGGGTTCAATCCCAGGTTATGGCGCATCAATTTTTAACGTTTTAAATCATTTAGAGGTGCGTTGTCGTCGTCGGGACACTACTCGATTATATAAAAGATTTCAAGGCGTAGATAAAGGAATTAAGAACAAAGAAGTATCCCGTAAATATGAAATCGCTCCGAGTTCAGAGTCACAATTTTGAAAAAATGGGATTCAACGCATATATAAACTTAACGAAACAGGTGGAGATTTTTTAAAAAAGATCTAGAGATGAATGTATGAAGACGTCGATAAAGCTGTACTATAATGGCTGAAAATGGTGCGGTAAAATTGTATATACATATACATAAATATAACAAATTTTCTATACAGCGATTTTTTTTTAGAACCATCATTTCGTTACATTTCGACATAATGACGAATTTATAAATTTAAATATATATTGATTTTTTTTTTAACTTACATTTTACGTGTTTTATTTTATTAAGGATAAAGGATTTTATAAGAATATTGTTCGATAATTTTCTTTTTTTAATGTCTTCTTTCTTGAATTAATCGTTACTTAGTAAGATATAGTTACCTAATTGTTTTGTAATTTTGAAAAAAACTTGTTCAAACGATGTCTACTCTACTAGTCTACTTTTTGAATAATTATAAGGAATATTTTATATTTTTATTTTAATAGATAAAATAAAAATAATGAATAATATAAAATGACGAGCTACTGAATCAATATTTCAGGGATTATTAGTTAGATTGGTTGTCGACAGATGCCAGCCGGTTTGCGTTGAATGTCTTCTAGTCTACTATCTCATTCATGTCCTCTGTATCCACTCTAGCTCGATACACTCTGCTAATCTAACTCCTGCGACTACCTCCTACAGATTTCTGATACCCTGTCCTCTCTACTACTCATTCGTAATGCGGAGAGCTAAGGAATGCCTTTTCCGGGGAAAATCAGGATGCGTTTAGTAAAAGATATATTTTTTTTAAAAGCAGAGAAGGTGATTTGAACATGTCAAATAGAATTTGTATAATTTATAAATCTCGTATCATAAAATAAGGAACGCCCTTTCTTTATGGACTCGTATTTATAGAATTTCCTCTCCATTAAATAATGTTAAAATACCAGATTTAAAGGGAGAATTTAACGGGTGTGTATTGTTGGCTTAAGGCAATATTCAGTAAAAAACAAAACTTATTTAATACAATATAATTTATTACATATTTAAATATTTTAGGGTAAATTAATTGATCGCTATAAAAATAAATTAAATTAAATGCAGAAATCAGGATGGAAAATAGAATAAATGTCCAAGAATTTCAAACAAATTCTTGGACCTTATTCTTGGAGCTTTTTCGTATATGATGGGTGCAACCCTGTTACTTTTATGGTGTATTTCAGATTTCCCACAACTGTCTAGTACACAATAAGCTAAGAAACAACGCGTTAGGTTGATCCGCCAGACCCGTNAGTCTGTTACTTTGTTTGTAGATTATCTGAAGAAGGCTAGTTCAGAACAGCCCCCCTTAAGTTTAAGTCTGTTACTTTGTTTGTAGATTATCTGAAGAAGGCTAGTTCAGAACAGCCCCCCTTAAGTTTAAGTCTGTTACTTTGTTTGTAGATTATCTGAAGAAGGCTAGTTCAGAACAGCCCCCCTTAAGTTTAAGTCTGTTACTTTGTTTGTAGATTATCTGAAGAAGGCTAGTTCAGAACAGCCCCCCTTAAGTTTAAGTCTGTTACTTTGTTTGTAGATTATCTGAAGAAGGCTAGTTCAGAACAGCCGGAACCACCTTAAGTTTAAGTCTGTTACTTTGTTTTTGAAGATTATCTGAAAAATGCTAGTTCAGAACAGTCGAAACTCGAAACCAGCTTAAGTTTAAGTCTGTTACTTTGTTTGTAGATTATCTGAAGAAGGCTAGTTCAGAATAGCCGAAGCCACCTTAAGTTTAAGTCTGTTACTTTGTAGAATATCTGAAGAAGGCTAGTTCAGAACAGCCGGAACCACCTTAAGTTTAAGTCTGTTACTTTGTTTGTAGATTATCTCTGAAGAAGGCTAGTTCAGAACAGTCGAAACAGGTCAATTGCTAATTACAATTTTTGTCGTTTGAAGACGAAGACTGAAGACGTTGTTCGGTTATATGTATTGAACAACCCTTTCCACATGGCAGATTGAGCCTAGCCCAGCCTGGGGCAAGACGAGTATTCCAATACATAAAAATATCGAAATACATATAGTACGAAATATAATTAAAAAAAAATTAAAAAATAAAAATATTGTGTAAACACAAACAATTTTAAAAATGTCTCGAGGCCCAAATGTAGCTATATTTTATTCATGTATAATATATGTATATAAAAAAAGAAAAAAAGATTAATTCAGTAACCTTTTTTAATCCGGTTTTAGACTTATTTTTTTCAACATATAAAAGAATATTGGTAAATATGACTTCTATTGAGTAATACATAAAAAAGTTAAAAATTAGCATATAGTGTCTAATATTTTTCACCGTTTAAAGTAAATAATTAAAATGATGAGTTTAGACTAGAATGTTCTTTTATTTTATTTTTTTCCCCTGTTTTACTAAGAAATGATAGAGGCAAATAAAAAAGAAAATAGGAGTTAATTGAAATAATTAAGATTGTCAGTCAACTTGATTTAATAGGTTCCTGGAATAGAGGAAACAGAAATGTTTTCATGTACATGTTAAAGGTTTTTTTTAATAAACTCTTTTAGCCTTATTTTTTTCTCTCTCTTTAGTCTATCTACATATTTATTAGATTATTTCATCCCTGGTGCGTTAGCACAGTGAAAGGATTTGGGTTATTTTATAAAAAGAAAAAGGTTTCATTTCCTAGGATTCAATATCTTCAGCAAGAATCTCAGACACATTGCAATGTATTTGTTAAGGTATTTTTAAAACTTACCTACTTCAGAGTTAAAAAATAAATCAAATAATGTAAATACTCAGTAAATTTATCATAGTAAAGAGTAAAAAAAAAAAAATAAAAAAATAAATAAATAATAATAATTGTTGGTGGAGTGGGCCTCCTTGTGGTGTGGGCCCTAAGGCGGGCGTCTATATCATCTGTGCCCAAATCCTATACTGTAACTGATAATTTACTCTCAACGCATAGGCGCTGTACACACTGAAGAAACTAGGTTCATGAAATCACTTGATTTGAAACCTACAGAAAGGAGTACACTGCGTTTCTTAAAACTGCAGTTTCATTTGGTTTCATCATACATTGTTTCACGCAACCATAAAGTCAGGTTTCGTCGAAACCTAGTTGCACGTGACTTCATGTTTATTGTTTTGTTTAGTGTCCAGTTGTTTGTGTCGTTGTTTATTTAAAAATGAGTGAATTAAGAAGTATTTAATNCACCAAGGAGGAACAACTTCACATTTTGATAAAATGTTCAATAATATTTAAATGTAACCCAGATAAAAACCAGATGGAAAAGACTAGACTAAAGGCCCCCATACACGTTCAAACATCTTGCGCAACATGTTTGCGCAAACCTGATGTCAGAGAAATTTAGTGAAACATCATGTTTGCGCAAACCTGATGTCAGAGAAATTTAGTGAAACATCATGTTTGCGCAAACATCAAGCAGCAGCCCCATAATCGGTCAAAACATTTTGACCGTGTATGGGGGCCTTTAAGTATACTCGTATATGAGAAAGTTTTTTGTACCTAGTACCTACAGGTTGTATTAGGCAGTTTTTTTTTTTTAGTCAATGAATTAAAACACAGATGCACAACTATTTAAATATGCATCTGTTACACATTAGTGTAACAGATTATAAAAAGTTATGGATTCCATCAGTTCTGTGTCCTTTACCTGTACCTTTAATTATACAGATAATAATCAGACTAACCTTTCAAGTTTAAAGTGTTTTTTTATTCATTCGTAATATATTTTTTTTTTTTAAATAAAAAATAAGTAACATCACACATCTTTCATGAGATTACGCACACTTAGGGAGTTAAATTATGTATGTTAGACAAAAAACAAAGAAAAAATAGGCACTATCAGGTAAAGGTAGACCTTAAAGTTAAAAAAAATATTTTTTTTCACCGTTTTATTTATGTATAGTGTATATAATTGTATATGAAAACATTACAGAAATTAGTAATGTTGTCAGAACATAAGACCATTAAAATACTTAAAGAAGTCGATCTTTAAATAAGTTTAAGATACAATAAAAGCTTGTTCTTAACAACACACAAATTTTTTGCACTTTATATATATAATAGGCGTGTATGTATGCGTTTAGCAGTCACACCTGTCTGGTTTTGCACTTAATGTTAATTACCTTAAGAGGTTCTTCTTTAAAGTTCATCTTCTTTATTCTGTACAATGACTGGTTAAGGTCGAATATTTCCCCCTTTTTTTGTACGTGTATTTATTTATTTTTTCCAAAAAAAACAATAACAACAAGACAATTTTAAATACTACAAGATTGCCTTGACATAAACCAATGTCTTGAAAAACTTGTTTGGCCAGACTAAAAGTGAACTTATAAAAGTATAAATTATCAGCTCATCTTCAAAAAAAAGTTAAAGGTCAGATTAAGTTTATTATAAATAAACAAAGCAAAAACAGTTATTTTAATGTATAAGAAACTTCGAGACTTATTTCATAATAAAACAAGTAAGGCGCGCTTCACGAAAGTACGTGAGGTGATAATCGCCGGTTTCTGTACGACTTAGTTAAAATTATCAGGTGTAATAGTTGCATATTCTTTTTCTGCACTTTAAGACCTTTAAATTGATGTATAACATGCCATGGTAACTAGTTTTTTAGTCACCCGCCATATTGGCCGGGCCGCCATCTTGAAAATATTAAGTGTAGAAACTCCAAAATGCGTCCAGTTGCATCAAACGCCGAGATGCACCTGTGTGCAAAATTTTATGTTTCCAGCTATAGTAGTTTATGAATTGAAACAAGCCAACGGACAAACGACACCAACGGACAGACGGGCAGAAAGAGCCGNACACATAAAACTATGTATATTATAATTTATTATGTATACTTTAATATTATAATGAATATATATGAATTTATACAATTGTTATTTTTTGTTGTGTTTTATATAACGCAAAAACGATTAATTTTAACAGTGTTATGGTATAAGCTACACCGCTACGTAAGCTTCATTTTCGGGAATATAAAATGTATGGGCAACGATAATACTCTACTCTCGTCGCCCAAGATCATTCACTCCTCTATTTTCCTGTCAGTTATAATTTTATCAGTAAGTCACAAATGCGCAGTTTCCTTAACTTTAATTTGTTTTTGAAAAATGATTGCAGTAAAACCTCTGAATATATACATATGATATAGTTAATATCTAGCACCCGCACTTTTTTTAAAAAAAAAAGAAAAAAAAGAAATAAAACATTGCTCTAAAAAGTTCCAAAATGTTTGCCGGATTTCAGTCTTCTAAAAATGTCTATCCCCCTGAACCTATTCAGAAAATATTAAATAATTCTGCGGAAGTGATATTGTTCAGTTACCGTTTGAACTCTGTCGAGTGTGGCTATTTGCGTAACATGTATTTATTTTAAACCTTACAAGTAAGTAAATTTTTTTTACATAAAAGTATCTTCTATCTATAATTTATATAAAATTAAAGTATCGTCTGTATATTGGTTAGAATTGAAAAATGATTGGAATCTTTTTCGTTTCATACATTCCGAAAACCGAATCCGGCCTTAACTTTTTACATGTATAATGTTTGTATGTCGCTACCAGTCCGAATTAATAGGCGCAAAACTGGCTAAACGAAATCGATAATTTTTTATGTTACGCATGTTGTAGGCTTGGTTTCATTGAAAAATATTGAGTAAACCAATGTTACTATACATTTTATAAAACTAAATGCAAAAATAATAACTTAAACAAATGGTTGAGTATACAATAGTAAGTGACAAAACCCACTTACTTGTTAATAAAAATGTTTGGGTACATCCAGACCACCTAGAAACTTGAGGTTTTTTTGCGTTTGGTCGGAAATTGGACAAAAACGACTGAAAAAGTCAGAAAACTTAAAAAAAAATATATATTTACCCCCCTTAATGAGTAAAAGATGGCGAACTTACTTAAACTTTAAATTTTTTTGGGGGCTTATTGCGGCTAAAGTGTAAGTCGTATTGAAAAGCAGATTTCACCGACCGTAACTGATTTTAAAAGATTTACAACTTTGGTCCTATGACTTTTTGTCGCACCTCCATCGTTTCTACCTTCAATATAAATTTGAGCTAAATTTGACTTCTTCTTTGAGCTCTTATGGCGTCCGCAATTGTTGCCCGATTTAATTTCTGATTGCGGGATGTTTAAACTGTTACTCCCTTTTAAAAAATAGAAGGGAGTGACAATCTAAACAAGGTTTTCGGAGTGTTCTTTAGACTGTTACTCCCCTTACAAGAAACAGAAGTGTGAAAAGGAATATAACCCATTGTTGATCATGCCGCAAAAGACACGGCAAAAGAGCAACTAAATTAGAAGTAAATTACGAGTTGTATGTAAAATACAGGGTATCTTCTTAGGACTAATGAAAGTCGCTGCTTTTAACTTAACTTTCACGGGTTAACTTCAACAGGTTTTGATGTGTAATTTAAAAAGAAACATGAATTTCAACTGTAAATATTAAATAAAACCAAAAAAACCTCAATGAATATTTTAATAAAAATAACGATATTAATCTAAGATTAAAGGTTGAATCTTATAAATTTCTGAAAATTAAAAAAAAAAAATTAAGTAATATTAATGGTACTTTAAATAGCTGTTTAACATTAAAAAAAATCAGTCCTAACTCATTTCCGACGAGTAGTTAATTAAGTAGAAACCTTCCTGATAAAAAAAGTCAATTGAGTTGTTAAATTATAGCCTACGACGGGCCAGAGTCGTAGACGTGAAAATGCCCGATGCGAAGACGCGATCAGTGAAAGCGCGACCGTTTACCACAAGGAAAGGGTTCCTGCTTCCCGTATACCACCGAACTTTACAACTTGGTGCTACAACGAATAGTCAGAAATAGTCGAGTCCAAAAAAGACATCTTACCTAAGTGAAACAGTGAAAGTCTTTAGTACCTTAATGGATCGATATTTTATCACTGGTATTCAATGCTAGACGACAGTTATCCAATAAAAGCCTCCACGGAATTATATCACTTTTATCTTTTCACTTTATTATAGAAAGTAAAAGTACAAGGCCTCTATTATATATTTTTACGAACTATTCCCATCTCTGATTCTTAATGCAGTTTATATTTTATTTACGGTTCAACAAAAAAGGTGTTTTCTTTTTTATATTATTTGAACTGCTAGACAACTTGTGCTTTTAGAAGATACGGAAGGCTTACTTAAACCATATTTATTATTATTATTATTTTATGTCCCATTCGTCAGGTTTGGTCATTTCTTGATATTACTGTTGAACCTTTTTTTTATTTCAGTTGCGTGGTTTATCGATTAGTATTAGTTCCACCTTTTAAAATAGAATCTTCAATAATTTTTATAATCTGAATACTTTTATAAAATATGGGATTTATTAATACATCTATATCTATGGTTAAGATTAACTAAAAAAAAACGTAGTAGACTTTTTGGAAGTTATATTTTTTTATAGGTGTATAATAAGAACATTTAAGCTCCCTTACATCGTCTTTTTTAAAAACTTTTATTTGCAATGTTTGTATGTATCTGTATGAGGTATGTATGTATGTATGTGAGGTATGTATGTATGTATGAATATTGAATATATGTATGTTGGGGTCAAATCTTGCAACTGAATTTTAATGCAGTTATCCTCAACTGATTGAATGGAAGTGTTAGCTGAGAAGAATACGAATAAAAGCTTGTTTTAAAAAATGGGTTTTAAAAATATTATTAATTTAAAGCTTTGCATTTTGATTACTTAACTGAGCAATGGTTTTACGATGAATAGCATTAGCTCAACGATAAATAGCATGGGATCTTACTATAGTATGAGTTCTATGATAAATAGCATGGGATCTTACAATAGTATGGGTTCTACGATGAATAGTATGGGATCGTACAATAGTATGGGTTCTATGATAAATAGCATGGGATCTTACAATAATATGGGTTATACGATAAATAGCATAGGATCGTACAATAGTATGGGTTCTATGATAAATAGCATGGGATCTTACAATAATATGGGCTCCACGATAAATAGCATGGGATCTTACAATAATATGGGTTATACGATAAATAGCATAGGATCTTACAATAGTATGGGTTCTATGATAAATAGCATGGGATCTTACAATAATATGGGTTCCACGATGAATAGCATGGGATCTTACAATAGTATGGGTTCTACAATGAATAGCATGGGATCTTACAATAGTATGGGTTCTACGATGAATAGCATGGGATCTTACAATAGCATGGGTTCTACGATAAATAGCATAGGATCTTACAATAGTATGGGTTCTACGATAAATAGCATAGGATCTTACAATAGCATGGGTTCTACGATAAATAGCATAAGATCTTACAATAGTATGGGTTCTACGATGAATAGCATTGGCTCGACGATACATAGCATGGGATCTACAAGAGTATGGGTTCTACAATGAATAGCATGGACTGTACGAATGAAAAGCAATTTGAGACCCTTCCTTCAGCAAATAAAATCTTTTTTAATACATGTATGTTAAAAAAATTTCATAAATAATACTTCTTGTTACTCAATCAGAGTTTCTGTTTTTGTTTTATTATTATTATTTTTTTTTTAAAGATTAATAATGCTATTTAATGCTAACGTAACTACGGAATTTAAAATATGCCTTTGATAAGAAGAGGATAACATTACTCCATTACTAATGCTGACGATAAGCTAAATAAATTCCTAGGAATTCTGAGAAAAGCATTACGCTGAGAGGAAGGAAGTCTGATAATCAAGGTCGCCTTGATAAAAATCCTTTATTAAGTAAATATGATTTATAATTAAGCGAATGAAACAGCGATAAATAGTATAATATTACTCACTGATAAGGTTCATTCATTTTATTAACCAGAATTGAGATTTTATGGTTGATACAGTGTACCATTCATAAAATAACGTTCATTCATAATTTTTTTCATCATAGATTTTTGAACTAATAGAATTTTGTATTTTTTTTAAAAATCAAAAAAATATTCTTGAGTTCCTCACAGGGTATACTTTTTATATGAATACCGCGGCAATTATATAATACATATATATATTTTTACCGTGGCAATTATATAATACATAAATGTATATCTTTACCGAGGCAATTATATATTGCCGCGGTAAAGAAACAATACTTCACAGTCGTATAGCATATTATGTTATTGCACTGTAAATCTTGATTAACTAATTTTTACATAGAATAGTAAGAGTAAGAATATTTATAAAGAATGTATAATAATAGTAAACAAATATTAGTTATTGAATAAATTAATAATGGAATAGTTTGTCGACTATGTGTTCTAACTTGATCTGTAATAATCTGTATTGCTTAGTAGATTAATTTTAATGAAAACTATCAATTTATTACTCTGTCAACTAAAATGAATTTATTTTAAAAAACGAAAATATGGGGTAATCAAATCCTTATCAAAATGGAACTATCAACTATCAATGCTTCGACAAAGTACATGCTTTATTTCAAATAAATAATGTAATGCTTTGGGTATTAAAATAGCATGATGTAATTCGCAATAATATTAACAATAATTTATATTCAAGTTATTACGATAAGTGAGAAAAAAATAATAAAATAATCGGTTTACAATGGACTCGTTAATGATATTATAATACTAGAATATAAACTTGTTTTTATTATAATGAACTCGACCATAATTTGAAGCAAATATGCCAAACATTTTTAATTTTTTTATTCATTTGATATCGTAAATTGTGTTATAAAAAGATGAAAACGATAAAATATTTTTATAGGATTAGAAAAACAACTGACATAAATTCTATTTAAAGAAATAAATAATTGAATAATTATAGTTATAAATGTATTTGCAATGTTGTAGGAACTGATTTGTTTACGCGGTGCATTATGGGTAGGTCGGAAGAGATTCCCCCACCATCTTGGATTCTTCCCTTACGAGTGAGATACCTCTATCCTATAGTGTTCTTTCTCCTTTTAACTTACGAAGTTTTTTCTCTGAATTTAATTTAGTTGCCTTCCGGTCTTTATTCTCGCCACGTCTACGTATCTTTCTGTTTATTTTCAAAAAGAAATGCTTTCTGAATTGAAAGAAATGGGTAAAAACGTTTTCGGTTTTTTGTGATTTCGTGAACATTTTTCGAAAAGTTTGTCGGTAACCAACGTTTATGGAACTGAAACAGTTTTGTATCCAAGAAAAGTAATAATTTGTGACTTGATATTTACAATTATCGACTTTTATTTCGATTATCGATTCGTTTATTGATTTGATCGAAGTTCTCTAAGTTTGAACTGATATCACCAATTTTATCAGTGAAAGTAAAGTAAAATCATTATTTATATATTCTTTGAAATTGTGTTGTTTTGATTTTTTTATCTGCCAAAGACAATACACTGCATAAAGACAGCCTTATTTGAAGATTAATTTTCCATTTAATAACCTATAAACTTTGTATAATAACTTATAAACCTATAAACTTTGGATAATAACCTATAAACATTGTATAATAACGTATAAACTTTGTTATTGTATGTATTTTGAATTTAAAAAATAATTGAATTCGTGATTGCTCTTGGATATCAATTATTTTTCAAGGTAAGTTCTTCAAATTTACTTTATTTTTCGTGAAATATTTAAGTAATTTAGCGTAAAAACGTAGAGGACAGCTAAGTTTGGGAATTACGACGTACATTTACTACGTTTCAACAAAGTTTTGAAAACTTTTGCTTTCAAACCAAAAGTGTTTTTATGAGGAATTTTCAACACAGGCTTAAAAACTGTTGTATTTTGAAAACTATAAATTCCCAGACTAGATATATAGTTGTCAGGTTATATCATGTATCAACAATAAAAAATTTCAGTTGTTGTGAATTTGAAGTCAAAACTTTTTGAAATCACCGTTTTTCCGGGGTTTTGAATACGAAAATATTTTCTAAACCATCATAAAAACTTAGTAGATTACCAGTCTTATTTTGACGAATCTGTATAGTACGTCTACGCTATTATTCCGCTGGTTTATAGGAAGAAACTAAAGATTTGACTGAGAGAATCTGAATTAGTCAGAATCTATATTATATAGAGCCGAATGAAGTGAGAGAGAGAGGAGGCGATTGTCTTGTCCTATCTTGTATTTTCATTTTGATGATTATCTATTAATTAAATTCCGATTGGTTCACCTTGAATTTTGAATCATTTACGTTTTACGCCTCAAAGCCTTTCTTAAGAAGAATCGTTGAGGGGCAAGGGACCGTTTTCTACTAAGAGAATTCGAATCAATTAGCATCAAGTAATGAACTAGTACTCTTTATAAGATTCATTCAAGCGGCATTGGAAACGGGTATTAAATTCCGATCGCCGCCTTTCGCATTTTTAATGAATTGGACTCTGATTGAATTACCTTGTATTTTGATTGATTTGCATTAAATTCTGATTAATTCGTATTTTCTTAGTGGGCAACAGTTGTAATTATAGTATCCTTTGATTGTTGGATTAACATAGAACCCTTGGATATAAATATATAAACCTCAATGGTTCTTGAATTCATAGGAAATTATGTTAAAGGCCCGTTTTATGTTAAGAAATTCCTAATGAATGAGAATCAAGGTACGAAACTAGGACTAAATTTAATTAGTCAGATTCAAACAGCTTTAGTAACGGGTTTTTGACTGCCTTTTCAAGTAATTATTTCATTTTGATGAATGACTCGCATTTAATTCGAATAATTTGGATTATCTTTGGCCCTCCGCACACGGGTCGACTGATTTGCAACTCGTGTCGGAAACTAGTTGCGCACGCAACTGTTGAAGGGCCTGTCGCAAACCCTGGAAGGCAGGGGTACGCACACGGGACGACCAAAACCAGACCAGTTTGAAATCAGTTTACAACTGGTTGCGCGAGACCGTCCTTCCCCGTTGCAAAGTAGTTGCAGATATAAGTTCAAAGAAGAATACCGACAATAATGAATGATAAACTAGCTCCGTATACACACTGTGTGAAAAGAGGTCACCGACTAATCTAAAATCAGTTGCACTCGTGTTTGGACCTGGGTTTTATTCTGCAAACTGGTTGCACGTGTGACTATTTTGCAACTATTTTCCAACTCGAGTTGCAAATCAGTCGACCCGTGTGCGGAGGGCTTAATAGATAGTATTATCACTTCTATGTATAGAGCACACATCAGGAAAGATTATAATCCTTTGTTAAAAAACTGTTATACAAAGGGACTTCTGTACATAAAAGTAATAATATATCTTAGTCCTAATATTTTTATTAAACAAGCTCAGCAACTGAAATATATCGATGCTAGGTAGCCCACCGGCATTCGAGAAGTACCTAGCTAATATATCTCTAATAAGCAATAAGGTGAATTTTCAGTTTCTCCTTCTGACCTCCAGGTGTGGTTCTAACCAACTCTAACCTACAGGTGTGGTTCTAACCAACTCTAACCTACAGGTGTGGTTCTAACCTACAGGTGTGGTTCTAACCAACTCTAACTACAGGTGTGGTTCTAACCAACTCTAAACACATTTACAGAGGCTGTAAATTAGTCACAGAGTCAGTCAGAGCTAGAGAAGATGAAAAACAGTTTTTTATTTTATAATCAAAAACCGGGGACTCAAAAGCAAGAGCTAAAACTTTAACAGTCTCCCGCGATCTTTGGGCTCATTTTTCTTCTCTTGCCGCGCCGTCCCCTACACATGGGGGCATGTCAATGGCACGGTTTAGATTCGGTTTTGGCGAGATCCTTTAAACAGAAATTTGTCCTTTTATATTATATGGAACTTATTCGATTTTTTTTAAAAGCCTTTCTACCTTTTAGACTTGATTCCAGGCCTCACTACCCACTTTACTCGTTCGATAGTTACTCGAACTGAGCGTCAGTCTGAAACCTCAGGAGACCTTACAGGGGTCAGTGTTGAAGCGAGTTCCACTGACGCAAACCTCTCAGCTACACTCATCCTCTTTGTTATTTCAGCTTTATTTTTTATTTCTTTTCTTATGAAAAAAAAAAAAAAAATCTTTCTTTCTATTTTACACATAAATTAGATTTAGTTTAAAATTAGATTTAGTTTATTACTTGACTAACTAGCGGAAGGACATTCCTTTTGCCTTTGCTACCTTTCAATCAATTAATTAATTATAATTAATTCATTAGTGGCCCTACTTTCCAACAGATATAATTACTGGAAAAGGGAATCACTCACCGATTATTCTTCCTAGACCTAGAAACCAATCTATTGATTGACCAGGTGATTATTTTCCCCGAAATATAGTATTGTTAAGGCCCCCATACACGGTCAAAATGTTTGCGCAAACATTTTGACCGTGTATGGAGCTGTTTGATGTTTGTGCGAACATGATGTTTGACGTGTATGACCTAAATTTGCCCTACATCAAGATGTTTGGGAGCCTTTAGCCAGTTCTTAGTTAACTCTTTGTTAATTAACCTATTCTTTAAAAACCTATATATAAAATACAAGCTGTACAACTCACACTGTTTTGAAATCATTGAAACTTTCGTATGCTTTCACTACTAACTTAATATAAATAATACATAATGAACATGATGAAGACCACACAGGGAAAAAAGTGGACGGCCAAATTTATGTGAAACTCGGCAAAAATAATTTTAAAATTTAAAACACTATTCAAAATTGATTAAACCTTAAATTAGAATAATATTTTAGTTAGAGGGCATCTTTGTTCATTTTACACACATTTCAGACTATTGAATTTTACTTATCCAGCTGTACAAATAATGTTTATTTGTTAATTTATGATTAAAATGTGACATTCCACTTTTTTTCCCGTGGAGTCTTAGTATGTTTGTTTATTTTGGTCATTGGCGTAGCTTGGAAAATATTTTGTGGGGGAAAAGTAGCTGTAGCTCCTTGCTGCAACCAAATAATTGTCGGAGGCCGAGGGGACTATTACCTCCAAGCTTCATCATTGGTTGTGGCAATTGAAGAAATTTTTTTAACACCATTACTTATCATTTTTATTTTTTATTTTATTGGTCTTTTAACATTTGGCCTTAATGCCAAATGTTACAAAATTTAATGTCAATTTTCTCATATACTTTAGATTATGAGTTATTATATAGTTATTAGATACTTTATTATAGTTTCCTCTCAAATTAAATAATATTTCATAACTTATCATTAATGTTTATCGCATTATATTCATTGGATGAAAGTGAATTTTTTTTTGTTTCAGGTGGTGCAATGGAATAGTGTGTGCGTAAAATTTTTCAAAATTTCCGCGAGTGACATATTTTTAAACTGTGCGAAGTAAAGTAATATCTCTTGGTTATCAATATCTCGGTATGTGTTATTACAAAATAATTTCTTTTATACATAAATTGTGTTGTTACATCTCTTGAATGAACAAAAATCGCCGCATCTTCTCTCCGTCTTGAATATCACCCACCTGTCTTCTATACATCTATATTCTT
Organism: Gerris buenoi; assembly: GCA_001010745.2. Taxonomy (NCBI): domain Eukaryota; kingdom Metazoa; phylum Arthropoda; class Insecta; order Hemiptera; family Gerridae; genus Gerris; species Gerris buenoi. The sequence continues at coordinate 173,483 of KZ651330.1, forward strand.
GTATGTATACAATATGTATTTTATTCGCTGAAACAGGGTGCCATATTTATGTGGAGGGGATACGTTAATCTACGGATATACCACTTGTATTACTGTTAGCAGTTAATTATCATTAGGAGCGAATTTTCCCTCAGCAGTTTTAGAGGCTGTAGTCCCATAGCCTTCTCACCAGGAGTAGAGGCATAGCAACGCACAAGAGTTTATCCTTTACTCAATTGTTGAACCTGCGGCCTAATCCAAATCCTTTACTGAAATTTACATGTTTAAAACATTTTTCGTATAATAGAGGTTTTACAAAAATGGGTTAGCTGGAATTGATAAAATTTATAAATTTTTGTGAATACAAATTCGAATAGACTTATTAATCAGTTCGGATGACGTCATATCATCTGTTAGCTGATGATGACTAATAAGTCGAAAGAGGTCTACATTGAACATTTTTTTGATAACAAACCATTACATCAACAAAATTTCACTTTTTTGAAATAGCGTCTTTCTTTCTCAAATGAACTGCTTTTTTTAGCCTGAAATTTAAATTTTATGGGCTACAAATATTTTTAGAAAACTTATTAGAAAAACATTAATCATCTAACTAACTTAGACAACTTAACATTTTGAAAAAGTTAATCATCTTCTTCCTCTGGCAAGTCTGGGCCACGTATTGAGGACGGAAAAGTTGGAGTCAACCTTAAGCCTAGAAATCTACTACATTTATGTTAAATTAACTGTAAATTCTATGATTTTTTTTTTTTTTTTTTTTTTTTTTTTTTTTTTTTTTTTTTTTTTTTTTTTTTTTNTCTCCCTTTGTAAATAGTAATTATAATTTGATTTAAATTAAAATATTGGTTAGTGAAGTTCAAGAAAAATTATTAAATTAAAGTTTTAGACTCTTCAAATTGTGGTATCTTGTTACTTTAAATAATTGTTTGATTTTTTTTTTTTTTACCTATCACTTATTAACTTTTTTTTTTTAAAGTAGAATTTCTGTGATCCCCAATACTTTGGGATTCTGTGAGACATTAGAATTAACCAACATTTTTTAGAAATAAATACGATTTTATTATTTTCTATGGTTTAGACACGTCACTATTGTATTACGGAAAAAACATTTAAGTAGTAATTACAGATTCTCAACGTTTTTATTTATTTATTACAATCAAATTATTGATTTTTTCTGTTTATAATTCATATAATACATATTTTTTGTGTGCATTCTTTTTTCAGCATTAGCGTTTTAATCTTGCCGTCGTGTCGTGTTATTTCATGTCATCTTATTTTTTTGATTATTATAAAAGTGCAACAATTAATATTTTATGAAAGTGTAAGTCAAAACAACAGTCAACCTTAAGCCTAGAAATCTACTACATTTATGTTAAATTAACTGTAAATTCTATGATTTTTTTTTTTTTTTTTTTTTTTTTTTTTTTTTTTTTTTTTACTAAATTTCATATTAAGGAGGCAATTCTTCTGATTATTATTTTATTTTATGTTTAGGTAAGTGTTTGAAGTCATCCGCCGAGAGGAAGTCAAGGTTAGTGGTTCACCTTAAAGTAGAACTATAAGTAAGTAACAGTGGCGGATTAAGGGTGTCATCTAGGGGGTGGCGGAAAGGGGGGGGGGAGTTCTCAGGATCCCCCCCTTCTGCAGTCAAATATCTTAACCGTAAGTCATGGGTGTCGTTATAGCAGTTAATTATTGTAGGGTGCATATAGCGGGGGGTCCGGGGGTCCTCCCCCGGATAAATTTGAAAATATGACCTCTCAAAACAGTTCTTAAATACATTTCTAAGGTAAAATTTGATTTTAATTCTTAGTCACAAATGGGTCATTTGTGGCTCGATTATATGGTGTAGTTTGTTGGCAAAAAAGTATGAACATGAACACAAGTACATTTAAAAAAATAAAATAAATTAATAATAATACAATCTTAAAAGTATAGTTATTGGTAACACAATAAAAGTTGTGCACCTANTTATGAAAGTGTAAGTCAAAACAACGTATTTATTACTTCTTTTAAAATTGATAATTGAATTTTTTTCGATTTAGTATATTTTATTCATTAAATAATAACTAATAAGGTATATTGCTTTTATTTCAGGTGTATATTTATATTCAGGATCCATCGACGAACCAATAGAAAAAACAATATTTTTTGGACAAATATAAAATTGTAAACCTTTTAATCCGAGCACTGTTGGAGTACGGGCATAGAAATAATGAAACTATTTTGAGGTAATTGTTACATTTCAGACTGTAATATTAATGCTGTTATTTTGGCGGATATTACATTTTTTTTTTTTTTATAATAAGAATATTTAGCCAATAAGACTTGAGGTTTTTAAAATACTAAGCTCTAATTGGATCCCCACCCACTTTTTTTTGGCAAAAACTATTTTCCAATAAAAATTTGGCACAAACTGTAGTTGTAACTCATTTGTTTAAATTAAATTATCTTTTTAGGCTTAATGATATTGTAGGTCTCATTTGTTTTTCGTATTTGATCTATTTAATTAAGGAAAACCCAGAACCTAAAGGGTGCATATTATGTTGGTCCTATGTACTCTATAGTAAAGTATTAGGGGTTAATATCAGATTAGCAACTCTAGAATGGTCATGAAGATAGGGTGGGGATAATGAGTCAAGACTGAAGATGTGGTGTTAATTCATTAAGGGCATAATATTATATAATATGATTTATGCTTTGATAACGAGTAAAAGGAAATAAGTCAAGTTAAAATGCTCCAGAAAAATGGCAAAACGTCTTGACTATCGACCAAACATAGATATAAGCAGTCGGGTCGTATTATTTGACAAATAAAAATATGTAGAATCTATAAATATAGAAGATGTGGTGTTAATTCATTATGGACATACTATTATATATGCTTTAATAACGAATAAAAGGAAATATGTAAATCATTATTCTAGCATTCATATTCTAAGAGCAACTATTTATTTTATGAGACAAGGACGAGACCCCTCAAAAATTCGCTAAATTTGACCTTGTGGCAGAACGGTAGAGAATTGACCTATGGTGTATCAGGTGTTTTTTGTTCCAAATGAGAATGTTTTATGAGGTGTCATAAAAACTTTCCAAACTTTATCGCTAGTCACCCTGTATAAAGGAGTTTGTTTTTACGTCAGTATAATAAATGGGTCAATATAGGTATAGCCAGCATTAACTTTTAAATCCACATCATCTTGAACTCGTTCTACTTGTTAAATTGCTTGCGGGCCCATGTGCGTGCTGAAAGTGTGTACTTGGCCAATTTATTATTTAATGAAAATAGGTAAAGTCTATTACATTACTGTTTTTAAGTGCTTTACTGTCAATTAGTTCGACAGTAGAATATTAATTACCTCAATACATTTTTTTTATTTTCAAGAAAAGGTAACTAATCAAAAAGATTAATATTGCTTCCTCATAGGTAACCAAAAATACAAAATAGGGTAGTTAAAAGTTATGTCATTAAAATAATTCGTGCGTAAAAATCCATTATTTATGACTTCACGCGTTTTATGTATACGATACAAATTATTATCTTGTAGAGAATATTATATCGATTAGAAGGGTTACAAATAGATTGCTAGAATCGGTTGTTACTAATAGGTCGGAGTTAATCGTTTAGTAAAAAGTTAAAGATGTAACCACGGTTGAACGGTTCCCCACTTGTCATGATTGTCAACGTTCTAGGTTTAGAGAAAGGCGACTAAACTCTAATTAGTGCTTTGAATTATATTAAGGCGAACAAAAGGCTTCTCTCCTTGTGTTCCGTAGATGATTTTTGTAGTTTTTGTTCGGTTCCGCTTTCGAGTTTACATATGTAACTCAAGGTTTTTTTTTAAAAGTCTTTAGATTTTATGGGGTCATCGCCACGAAGGTACTTCCTCAAAACATGTGGTTAAAGCCTCATCGCCTTTTACCTTTTGTTGGTTAATGACGTTTTTACATTAAAAACAAAAATAAATTTAAAATACTATTCAATATGTTTCTCTGTTGAAATGTTTAGCTTTCGAAAACGATTTGGTTGTAACCATTTTCCTCCGGTTAAATCAGTTAATTTTTAAAATCGTAGTACCGTATTAGTGAAGTTTTTTCCATACCGTCATGTCAATGAAAAATCAGTGCAAATAATGAAGAAATTAATGATTGTAGAGAAGAGTGTACCCTGTAGTAATTCTTAGTTAAATTGCGTGGATCCTTTAAGGGTAAGAGAAGGAAGAAAGAAAGAACTTCTTCATTATTTCTTTTAGCGACGTTTCGGCTTACCCAGACATCTATAGATCTAAAGATGTCTTATAGAGGTAATGTTTTAAATTCTACGTAATTCGCACTCAAACTTTGAAATGAGGCTTAATGTAACTATTGTCATGCTATGCTTACAATAAATTATTGTTTTTAGGCTTGAAAATGGCTGGGTAAGCCGAAACGTCGCTAAAAGAAATAATGAAGTAGTTCTTTCTTTCTTCCTTCTCTTACCCTTAAAGGATCCACGTAATTTAATTAAGAAGAACTTAATAGTAATTTTTAATTGACTTTCCTTTGATGCTAATAAGAAATAAAACATCATTTTTATGCGCTAAAAATAAAAATACATCTTTTTTTTTTATTACAAAAATTCTTATATTTTTCGTTTCGCGTGAAAAATATTATCCGAGCTGTTACGGAATTCAATGTTGTCATAGAGACGTTTCAAGCGTGATTTTGACTCGTTTCGACTGTTACGGACGATCCTCATGTAACAGGTGTGGGATAATTAACGGGGTTTTTAATTCGATTACTCAATTATTATTTCGTGATTAGGACTGATTGCCAAAATCAATTGGTATATATGATATAATTAAAAACTATCAAATGGAGTCGAGTAAAATCTTCTAATTAATATAATTTTTTGGATTATTTTTGTGATGTAATCTTTAACGTCTGAAATGATCAATGGATTAAGTCTTCATTTATCAATGGATCGGTATTGATAATTAGAATTTTCTTTTGTTGCGTAATATTGGTCCAATTTTTAAGTTTTTTGGTAGTATTCATATTCATACTACGGAACGTTTAAATTTTAATTTAAATCAAATTATAATTACGATTTACAAAGGGAGAAAGACAGAAAAAAATAGAATAGTCCCGGCGCTGAAGTCTATTTTTCTCTGTCATGTCTCCCTTTGTAAATAGTAATTATAATTTGATTTAAATTAAAATATTGGTTAGTGAAGTTCAAGAAAAATTATTAAATTAAAGTTTTAGACTCTTAGACTATGACAGAATAAGTGGAAATAAAAGACGGCGTTTTTGGTATCTTTCCAAATATTTATAACTAGAGTTACACAGCTCTGATTTCTTTGAGACTTAATGGTTCCTGATATTTCCTTAGTCCATACTACCTTTTGTCGTTTTGTCTAATAATACGAGAAGAAGTACAATACTTACCAATGGTCTGTCTGAAAAACTGTTGTCTAACTCATAAGGAAATCGTTATACGAGAAACTAAATTAAATAACATTATAATTAAATAATAAGCAATGTTAAACCTCCCAGAAGAGATTTCTTATCAGAGATATAGTTAATCCAGACCTTTTAAACTTTTCAGAGATCATTTCTTTTCTCATTGGATTTGCTAATGATAATAATTGGTGTGGTAATAAGATTTTTAACAATTTGAACAATCCAATATAAATAAAACAATGGAAATTTATAAAAAAAAAAAATTAAATTATTAAATTAAAGTTTTAGACGCTTCTTAGACTCTATGACAGAATAAGTGGAAATAAAAGACGGCGTTTTTTGGTATCCTTCCAAATATTTATAACTAGAGTTACACAGCTCTGATTTATTTAAGACTTAATGGTTCCTGTTATTTTCTTAGTGCTATCTTTTGTCTAATAATAAGATAAAAAGTACAATACCAATGGTCTGTTTCTTACGTAATATGATTTAACGGAGTTCAAGTAGGATTAAATTAAAGTTTTAGATTCTTTCTTAGACTCAAAGACGGAAATAATGAGTAATATGTGAAAATAAAATGCGGCGTTTTTGGTATGTACTTCAACATATTTATAACTAGAGTTACACAGCTCTGATTTCTTTAAGACTTAATGGTTCCTGTTATTATCTCGGTACTTTCTTTTGTCTATAACAAGATAAGAAGTACGATACCAGTTGGTCTTACGTAAAACCTAGTGTGCTGTCGATTTAAACCCTTTCTATTTTTAATATATACACACCAGACACCAAAAGCTTTGTTGAAGAATAGCTCACGGTATAGATGTAGTTATGACTGAAGAGGTTAGAAGTAACATTTAAAAGTAAAGATTCTGCTAGAATATTTTACTTTACAAGCTTTTATGGCTTAAACTAATAGTGCAAGGTAGGCTATAAGAGGATTAAGGCACTGAAGGTAAGAGGAAGTGATAATTAATTAAGCTTTCTATAATTATAATTATGAAGTAGAACCCCCACATCTAAGTCAAAACAACCAATCATTTTTAGTGTCCGTAGGCAAAACCAAGGACCCTTATATTTTCCTGCGTGTGTCTGTCTGTCCGTCGCATGCTCTCACGGCTATACAGCTTTCGTCTGATGACTTTGAAATTTGGCATGTATATGTCTTGTACCTACCCACACATGTTAAATATATAGCGACTTAAAAAAAAAATTAGAGTAAAAAACTTAGTGTTAATTTTTTTTTCGACACCGTGAGGGGTCATATGAATGGGTACGTCGAGCTGATTACAAAAATATTATAATTCTTTGGTTATAACTTTGATAGGGCGAGCGTAGGCAAGTTCGAAGTGGGTGTGAAAAGTGTCCCCCCTCCCCTTTATCTCGCTTATGTGAAGTGCAAAAAATCTGAAAAAATTCCTAAACATTCTTCGACCAAAAGTAAAGATACCACTTTTTGGAAATTTCGAAAAAANTGTTATCCATAGGTTAGCTAACCTGTCAAAAGTCAACATTTATTCCGCACAAACTGTAATATGTGTTTGGTATGTCCACGCTATCAGGGCTATAAATAAATATCCTATTAATTTACAAAAAAAACTGAGCATGTTCAAAAATACTAAGTAAATTTAAGTATTACGTTAAAAAAAAGCTAGTTTAGAGTATTATGTAAGCTAAATAAAATGCAATATATAGGGTAGGTGGGGGCAAAGGTCCACATGAGGTAAATGTCCGCACTGCTTTAAAAATGGGAGGGAAACTACTTTTTGATATGGGACTGGCAACACTGATTTCTTACGTTGAGGCTTTGCTCCTGTAAGGTTATCTTGATTTAGTTTGCACTATTGCCAAGAATAATGAGGAAAGTTTATTTTTTAATATTTCAATCTAACTTTTATAGAATTTTTGAAGTTTATTATTAATTATTATAAATCTATATTCTTATTTTTGATAAAGTTGTACCGAAATGGTGCTAAAGTAGTGTAAAAATAGACACTTGTTTTACCTTCATATGCAATTACCTTCGATAGGTTACAATATTTATATGATTTGATAAAATGGGACAAAGTTTCGCGCACTAAATAGAGCAAACGTCCTAATGTGGACTTCTTCCCCACTTTAAAAGATTAATTTATTTTAGTTACTTTTGGTAAAAGAAGAACTAGTTTTTAATTTTTAAAGTGTACAAGAGAAAGAAAGATATGGTTTGTGCCCCAGCAGATCCTAGATGAAGCGAATGATTAAATAAAAGGGGTTTCTCGATCAGAGGTTTCTCAAGAACGCGTTGGAGAATGTCAAGAATCAATCGATGTGGTATCAATACCGAAAAAAATATAACATTCCGATAACTGTAACATTTGTGACTCTATTGTTATATTATAACAAGGCATATCCTAAATTTAAAAAAAAAAAAAAAATGTAGTTCATGGCTTTGAAAGAAAAACACATAGTTATAATTGATTAAAAAATAGTTTTTGAAAAGGTTACCTTGAGTAGAGGCTTTTTGTTTCCGGGCTTTCTAAACTGCTGTCCTGGATAATCCTGGCGAGGACTATAGGCATCTTGAGCTCTGAACTGTATCACCTGCAACAACCAAAGCCACTTGATTATGGATCCGACTTAGTCCACCTCACGTTACATAAGCCAATTCCGAGTTGTTCACCGTCTTTCGAAACAGTCTCGTTTGTTTTCGTACCTTCCCTTTAAGTCATTCTAGTATACGAAAGCAAAACTCGAAGCCACGCCTTTTATTTTGTGACTGAAGCGAGTGATGAAAAAAGTTCTTTATTTTAATTAATCAAACTTGAGCAATAAATTAGCAGCAAGTAACATAACTAGTTAAGTGTTTAATTGCGTCATGATTTTGTAAGGTAGAAGTTACAAGTAATTTGTAACTGCAGTTTTAAAATTATCGTCTCACCTGCTATAGTAGCTTGATTATTTTAATAGAACATTTACGCGAAAGTTAATAATACAAATTACAATGATTAGCCTGGACAGTAATAAAAGGAAAGATTGAACTGAATTTCAGCGGATTAACAATGAGACAGACAGAGAAAAATAGGACAGGATATGGAAAATAGACTCCAGCGCCGGGACTTGAACCTCGGGCCTCTATAATTCCAGTATAGCGCTCTACCAACATTAATAATAATCCCATTGTTAATAATAATTATAATTTGATTTAAATTAAAATTTAAACTTTCCGTAGTATGAAGTCTACCAAAAACTTAAAAATGAAATCATATATTTATTAAATTTGTTTTCCTGATAAGGAAAAGAAACATCATAAGTTGCGAAGTATCCTAGGAAATATCTTTCACGACGATCTTTTTATTGACTCATAGAACAACAGACGAACATCATATTTATTGAAGGAGCTTAGTAAGTTATTTATTTCAGAGACTTGGGCTTTGAAAAGTTTGTTTTTCGGTTGTCTTACCATAAGTGACGTAAAAATTGATAGATTTGAACGAAATCCGGCACATAGGCGCATCTCACCATTTGTGACAACTGTATGGTTTTCGGAAATTTCTTTCTAAATCTCTTAAAAATGTCACACTTTATATTTTATCATGGCAGCCAATATGACGGACCACTAAACATTAATTGTTACAGCGTATTAAGGGTCTTGAAAAGTAGGAAAAATATAAGTAACTCTCGCCATATTTGAAAACAAGTATGGCTAAAATGTGGGGTTGCGGATAAAAGTTAATGCTTATAAATATGCAGCATATCATATAAAATTTTAAAGCTCTTTTCAGGTATGTAGTTTTAGAATTTCTAAGTTTTCCTCCGATAAATGTTTGCTGGTAGCCATATTGAAAACAAATATGGCGTATATAAGGCCATTTTTTTTTTCAACGCGAGTTCTTTCAGCATAATATGCTGAAAGAACTCGCGTTGATATATATTATGTCACATCACTAGTGTATTTGAATCTATATAGAAGCTTGCTTGACTGACTTTAAAAATAAATCATATAAATAAAACATACTACGTTTTTATTTAGATGTAATATTAGCTTTAAAGCATAATATTATATTTCACTCAAAAATCATGTTCCGAAAATTTGTATATATTATTGCATTCTAAGACAATACAATTTATTATTATTGATATATTTTTCTAATTCCTTATTTATTTGATCAACATAGAATTAAATCAGTTATGTATATATATATATATTTTTTTAAATCTTTATTTCGGCCTTGTACCTAAAACAATAACTTATTTTACTATTTTGGTAGTATTCATACTACGGAAAGATTAAATTTTAATTTAAATCAAATTATAATTATTATTAACTACGGGAAACAGACAGAGAAAAATAGACTCCTGNCCCCGATTTTCACAAAGCAAAAACGGAAAAAAAGTGCTTCTTATATTCGAAGCATTACGGTATATGGCAAATAAAGGTAGAGGCCCGTGGTTCAAATCCCGGTGCTGGAGTCTATTTTTCTCTGTCTGTTTTCCGTAGTTAATAATAATTATAATTTGATTTATATTAAAAAATAAAAAAATAAATGGTTAATAAGTGGGATTGCGATGATACAATGCTTTATGGTAGTGTGAATTGAATAGGTGAATGCTTTTACTTAATGTTAAATATAATTATTATCCTATTATGGGTAAACGGTGATAAACTCCTAATTGTAATTTTTAATCATAAGTTTTTCCATTATAAAAAGTTATTTCAACAGAATTTAAAATCAAGTTTTTTTTTTATATTAGTAAAAGGCAGATGTTTCTTGCGTAAGATCTTTTAATATATTGCAACTTTTTATTCGCAAATAAGTAAAAAGTAATACTTGAAGTAGGTTACAGAGCAAATTAAATTTAGTAGCTATTTTTTCGTACTTGTTGTAGCTATAGTTATTTTAATAGAATTAGGTATAATTCGTGATCACATCAGAATTTTGAGGAATTTAAACCTATAGAAGTTAGAGAAAAACTGTTATTTCTGACGTAAGGAAATAGTTATATGAGAAACTAAATTAAATACCATAATTAAATAATAAGCAATGTTAAACCTCCCACAAGAGATTCTTATCAGAGATATTGTTAATCCAGACCTTTTAAACTTCGCATAGATCATTTCTTTTCTCAATGTATTCGCTAATGATGATAATTGGTGTGATAATAACATTTTTAACAATTAGAACAATTAAACCAAAAGAATATAAACCAATAAAACAATGGCAATTTATAAAAAAGGCTGAACAATTATTTTTTTAGTAACATTACAGAGTCAGTTAAAGATCTGTTTAAAACAACCAAGTTATAATTTGATCATAATGATAAAGTTAATACTGTTTTAATAAATGTATTAAATCTTGACTTATTTAGTATAACCAATAGAGATATTGAAAATCCAGACATTTTAACCTTGTTTCTCTCCCTTCGTCATCTGATATAATATTAATTCAATTTTTAAGTTTTTGGTCGTATTCATACTATGGAACTTTTAAATTTTAATTTAAATAAAATTATAATCCCTATTTACAACGGTAGCCAGACAGAGCAAAATAGACTTCAGCACCAGGATTCGAACCACGGGACTCCTATATTTCCAGTATAGACGCTCTAGCCAACTAAGCTATACTGAAGAATAATTTCCTCTGTCGATAACGATACCTAGTCAAGCTTTCAAATTTTTCTACAATTCTAGAGGTCAACATTAACGACATTAGAACTAGACCGAGAAATTACGCTTGTAATTATAAAGTACCCAATTAGTACCTGTACCTAGTACAATCAATTTGAAAATAAAGGAGGCCCGTGGTTCGAATCCCGGTGCTGGAGTCTATTTTTCTCTGTCTGTATCCCGTTGTAAATAGTAATTATAATTTGATTTAAATATAATATCAATGATTAGAATCTTACTTAGCCACGGATTACCAATAATTATAACTTTCTTTATCTATGACAATCACAGATTATGCTCGGGAAACCTATTTGCTCAGGGATCTTCAATAGTTTCTCTTCCTTCGTCTTCAGTTTTGATATTAATATTTGAATCTTAGGCGAGGATTACCAATATAATTAGAACTTACTTTATTTATCACTATCACACATGATGCTTGGGGATCAAACATCTAAATCATTAAGTGATCAAAATCATAGATTTTTCTCCATA
>KZ651330.1:187711-200111 GCA_001010745.2 Gerris buenoi
AGGTACATAAGCAAAGTATAAAAAGCATAGGTATAAGCAAAGTTTTCTTTAGTTATAGAGAAATACATATACAAATTATAAATATAAAATAATTCTTTAGTTTCTTGAGTTAACATAATAATAATAATAATAATAAAAATAAATACAATCAAGTTAATATACAATATATAATATACACATATCAAGTTGGAAATATATCAGCTATTAATTGTTGTGCGGGTTGACATTTACACATTGTATTACATTTGGTTGAATCAAATTATTGAATATTATTGCGTTGCTTGTTGTTTTAATGCTACACACACATCCTCCATGTTCATTCGTATTTGATTGATTATATCCATGATAGTTTATTTATACTCAGGGAGAGGTCAATATGTCACTTAGTGAAGTCAACATTTTAATTCTTTTATAGACTTAAAGTGCCCAAGACAAGTTTTTTCATACGACTTGACTCGTGCTTAGAATTAAGCTAACAATGGACATTTTAAATGACTTGAAATTAAACTAATAATGGTCTGACAATGATTACTACTGTACTTAAATATTAGCTAACGTGTTGTTTTATGATAATGATATTTAACTATTACAAATTGCATTTCAGAGATTTCTTATTTCTATACGTGGTGCGAAGTTGAAGCGAGCTTCTTACATTACACAAAATATGCAAATGTGTCTGTCAATAAGGTGATTGTAAGTAACGTCAGTAAGGTGTTTGTAAGTAACGCTAGTAAGGTGATTGTGAGTAACGTTAGTAAGGTGTTTGTGAGTAACGTCAGTAAGGTGTTTGTGAGTAACGTCAGTAAGGTGTTTGTGAGTAACGTCAGTAAGGTGTTTGTGAGTAACGTCAGTAAGGTGTTAGTGAGTAACGTCAGTAAGGTGTTTGTGAGTAACGTCAGTAAGGTGTTTGTAAGTAACGTCAGTAAGGTGTTTGTGAGTAACGTCAGTAAGGTGTTAGTAAGTAACGTCAGTAAGGTGATAGTGAGTAACGTTAGTAAGGTGTTTGTAAGTATCGTCAGTAAGGTGTTTGTGAGTAACGTCAGTAAGGTGTTAGTAAGTAACGTCAGTAAGGTGATAGTGAGTAACGTTAGTAAGGTGTTTGTAAGTATCGTCAGTAAGGTGTTTGTGAGTAACGTCAGTAAGGTGTTAGTAAGTAACGTCAGTAAGGTGATAGTGAGTAACGTTAGTAAGGTGTTTGTAAGTATCGTCAGTAAGGTGTTTGTGAGTAACGTTAGTAACGTGTTTTTAAGTAATGTCAGTAAGGTGTTTGTAAGTAACGTCAGTAAGGTGTTTGTAAGTATCGTCAGTAAGGTGTTTGTAAGTAACGTCAGTTAAGTGTTTGTGAGAAACGTAAGTGTACGTGGACCGATTTATTTTGAAATTTGGTGAACTTTCTTCCCATTATCAATGTTCAGGCTTTTTGCTGGATAGCGTTATCCGTCCAAAGTCCAAGCGTTCGCATTCAGTTGCTTGCTTTAAAATTTTGACTGGAATTATTGAGCGGAAAAAACACTCCATTTTCAAACATTCCATGAAAAGTGTCTAAAGAAGTAACAATAAAAAAGTAAATTCATTGTTTTAAGTTATTACATATAATATGTAATCAAAAGTTATAAGTTATATGTATTTAAGTTATTATTATTATTTTTTTTTTTTAAATGTTTTATATATTGGAAACTTTTAATATCACAAACTCTCATGAAGGATATTTTTAATTTTTTTTTAAATATTTCACATACTGAATTTTTCATATGTAGTGTGATTGCAGAATGACCTTTAAAAATATGTTAAGGGTCGAAACGTCAATTTGTATTATATTTTTTATCTGCACTTAGCATTCATCAAAATTAAGTTATACATACAAATACATAATGTAAATAGATCAACATTGCCACTAACAATTCGAATTTATAAATAGGAATAATTGATATAGATTAAACTAATGGATAAGAATTATAGTAGAGTCTGTAATAATTAACTCTAAATAGGCAAGCATAACAAAGTTCTTATGAAATGTATGACTAAAAAAGAATCGTCTTATTTGTAACGTACTCGTAAATAAATGATAAAGGATAAACTTATTTTCCAGACTATAAAATTGTAAATATGGAGTTAACCAACTAATTATTTTTATTGAGGGTCAGGAATGCTCTAAATCTAAATGATTGACAAGTAAGTACAAGCAAGGGAATAGTGTATTTAGAATGGCATGGGCAAATGTGGAACGATTGCAAAACTGCGGACTGTACTTAGATGAAGTGCGAGTTTAACTATGTTGTAAGACTACTTCTTGACTTAGGTCATGGTGTAAATTTCAAACAACCGATCCCATAAGCAATAATCTGCAATTAGATCAACAACTATACTAAATGTGTAACGCAAAAGAATGTATATGACTCAATATTCAATTTTTATATCTATAATGATTATGGATTAAGAAAATGTTTGCAATGCGTAAATATTAGTCACACTCGACTGTTTACAAATCATTTAGTACAATTTAGCGATATACAATTTTTATAGGAAGGCCTAAAATTGTTCAACATTCCTTTAAAATTGTCCATAAAATAAGAATTAAAACACGTTAACTAAAGCCAATTACAGCTTTTCTCTAGCTGGGTTTTAAACGAAATTAAAAGGCTCAATTCTGAGATATTTTGTGAGAAGATGAGGGAAAGGTCAAATAATTTGAGAATTTAATTCAATCTTTTGTTTTTTATAATATTATAAATAGAGAGCCGGGGTGGTGTAGCCATGTGGATTAAATTACCACGACTACCCGGCCATCACTGAGGTCGTGGGTTCGATCCCTCGCCGGGATGCATTGTTTTATATGGATCACTAATGATCACATCATATTCGCTTCGGCGGTACAATGTACAGAGGTCTGTACATTGTAGATGTACCACGATGTACCACGGGGATAGTAAAGTGGGCCTAAAAGATGGCCTAATTGCTAGGTTCGAACAAGTGGTTCGTCCTACCCGACTAGTAATAGGACCTTAGTACTACTACTAGATTATAAATAATTGGCATATTTAATCTTTTGTAAGATTTGGAAATTTTACTTTCACCTCTTTTTATATGAGTATAAAAAAACATCACATGCTATCTAAACCGATACAGAAGTAAGACGATATTCGATACTTTAACAGTTCGTCGAATAAAATTAAGGAAGCAATTAAGATACTGTTACCACATCCTTTTTTTTGCAGTCTTGAAACTTTCGATCCCTGATTTTAATAAAATAAAAAAAAAATAGTTTGAATATTTTAGCGGTGTAAATTCCGCTAGTTTACTGTAGGATATCGATTCCTATAGATTGTGGCTTCTGTGGTAGCCATTAAAAAAAATGTTCGGCGTATAATTTCATACATGGGCTTTTTTTCGTGAAAGTGAAAGGTTCTTATTCATTCGATTTTTGTGATTTTTTTTTATCGTAGACAACTGATTATAAAAATTGCGTAATAGGTAATTGTTTTAGAAAAGCGCGATGGAGGGAAAATTGGAGTTATTAATTTTAATTCTTACTTGTATTTTGTTTTTTTTTTCTTCTGGATTTTGTGAGAAGCGTAGTTATTCGGTAACCATTGAAAAAAGTTATGAGTAAAGATCAAATTTTTACAAAGGAAATGATAAGGATCTATGTCCTGAATTGAATTCAGATGTCGCTGTTTTTGTTATTTTTGTCTGCTTACTCTTACAAGTGGCAATAAGGTTAATATTGCTTGATAAGTAAGTTGAGTGTTGAACTTATAAGTGGTGTATTCTGTGTCCTTGTACCCTAATTTACGAGTATTACAAACAACTAGTTTTCCCTTACAAAAAACTAAGATTAGTGTAAGCTTGATTAGAATTTTCAGAAAAAAAAAACGATATTTTAGAACTACGTCTAAATGAATGGTCTTTTAACGATTTTGAAAATTTGCAATGATTAGGTAAAATCAATGAAAACTCTTAAATGCATTTTTCTCTGCGGATATGAGTTAGCTTTATGCTCTTGTCGAAATCCTCACTGTATTGTTTAGTGTTGGCAAATACTTTATTTGCTTGTAATGTTTTCGTGGGTTTACAGAATAATCTTGAAGCTAAGAAGTAGCACGGTAATGTGCAAAGGTCAGAGGAGTGAATGGTGGTTAGAGATGTTTATTCCTTGCAAAAGTGTTTTGAAATTTCGTTTCATATCTTATGATTTGCCAATCGGATCCGTCTTGTCGTGTCCTTTGAACTGTACAGATCGGAGTTGAATAATACGCGACAAGTGCTTCAGTCGAATATTTAAATTCGTCACATGAAACCGACAAATACAATGGTTTTCTATTGGGAATGCGTTGAAGCGCATCTCGATGCAAAAGAAAGGTGTGCTTACTTCCTTCTTTATAAGATCTTCTGGTTAATTGGCTCGGTTGCACCGGTGGTTTACGGTTCATCGGTCTCTTACGTTTGCATTTATATAATAAAAAAGAACGACCTCGACCCGCCTCTGGAATCTCGTTCTCGTCTGAGCGTTATGTAAATGAGTTATAATGATTGTATGTAGATCGGTACTGATGAAACCGCTGGGTAGGCCCTACCGAGCGAGAAGTACGATCCGACCCATGTTGCACCTACTTCTCCGTCCCGTATTATAACTTCTCTTCCGGCACCGCCTCGTCCTAATTTTCTCGTTACTTCGATCTGTTACGTATTAACAACAGATGCAGATGTTGTCGCTATCATAATCATAATATATTATAAATGACAAAAGGGGTGAATAAGCTGTTCCTAATGTGCTTTCATTAAAGCCTCTCCTCTGATGCCGGTATTCTTTTGTTACTGAACTTTCGTTCTGCTTAACTTATACCGACGTCGACTGAATCAGACGGCCGACAATGCTGTAGAATTTCGCATGTTTCGAAAGTCCTGTTCGTGCAGTAATGCACTTGGCCGTTTTTAAAGATTTATATCGTTTTCAACTTTCATTTTTTTTTCACATTGCTTTTATCCGAGTTGTAAAATCCATTTAAGGGCTCTCGAGTTCAAAAAAATAAAAATTAAAAAAAAATGCAGATAAACAAACGAAGAAAGAACTAAGCGACAAAACGTTCTTTGTTATCACGATAAAATAGAAGATTGTGAATTGTTCAAGAAGAGCCAGGAAGTAAGGTGGATGGTTGCTAGACCATAGACTAAATTCGTCTGATAAACATTCGGTTGTAGACGCTCTACGTGGCGTGAAGAATTAGAAATCTCTCATTATAAAATACCTAGTGTGAAAATGGTTTTATCATTGACGGAATCTTCATGCTGCTGAATGAATCGAGCCATGAAAACACTTGCATATCCCGTTTGGGGAGTCAGTTTAATAGAATCTTTTGTACTTTCATAGCGTCACACAAAGCATTCAATATAAACGCAGCGAGGAAGTGACTGGTTTCGGTTTTTACTGCACATTACAGTTTTAAACGGTTATGTTTTTTTTTATTTATGCAATATTGAAAACGAGTCTAAAGTGTGAAAACCGAGTATGATTGTCTTAAGAACAGATTAAGATTTCAGTGTATTTTAAACACCTTATCATAACATTAATGCTAAAATAGCATTAAAAAGTAAAACATCATCTTTAAATAATTATTATTAAGTACGGGCTTAAAATAGTAACAAGTTTATCAGTATTAGATCAATTTTAATTAATTACATATATGTTACTCTAGTTTAAGCAAGTAGAAAGTTTTATTGTATTGAATATTACCTTGGCAAATAAAGGCAACCTAATTTTTCCCCTGGATTAACTGCACCGATCTAGTTAAATCAAGAAAGAATAAAAGTAAAAGGGAGTTCACTTAGAGGCTCACGACTGAAGTTAACGTGACCTCAAATCGATCAGAGATTTATGAAGGCTTGCCAAGGTCGTAATGATTAATCATGAACCGAGTCGCGTCAATTGCTTGTCAAATATTTAATTATTTAAAAGTTTAAATCCGGAATAATAATTTGTGGTTGCAGTTTTACAGTACAGTTAGAATTTTTTAGTTTTTGATCTAAACAATTTGTCTAGCCCAATAGTAAGCTAGTTATTACAGTTTGTGCCACATGCTTGTTAGTGATCAGAGAGTTATGAAGGCTTGCCAAGTTCGTAATGATTAATCGTGAACCGAGTAGCGTCAATTGCTATTCAAACATTTAATTTTTTAAAAGTTTTAATTAGGAATAAGAATTTGTGGTTTTAATTGCTCAGTTTTACAGTACAGTTAGATTTTTTTAGTTTTTGATATAAACCATTTGTCTAGCCAAATAGTAAGCTAGTTATTACAGTTTGTGCCTCATGTTTTTTTAGCGCGTTGACAGCGCGGGAAAGTTAAAAAATGGGGTGGGTAGCCAATGAGAGCAAAGGATTTTATAAATCATAAACTCTCATTGGTCCCCACCCCATTTCTTTACATTCCCGAGCTGTTAACGCACTAACAAACATTTGGCACAAACTGTTGATTTACTTTCCCGAGCTGTCAACGCACTAACAAACATTTGGCACAAACTGTTGATTTACTTTCTCGAGCTGTCAACGGACTAACAAGCACTTGGCACAAACTATTGACATGCTTTTGAATATTGAATTGATATGCAATTTGAACGTACCTGTTGTTTTCCTGGTATTAACGAAGTGACGGTATTTCTATCTAGTTCGTCGTCAAGTGGTTCATCTTCTATTTGCCTGAAACCCTGAGGTATCCTTTGTGTAGGTCTATAAGGGCTCTGTCGTCCAACTCTTTTCTCAGATGCCAAAACCGGTGCCAAAGCGACTAGTAACACTATCCACGCACTCCTCATGCTGAAATATAATTGAACATACGAGTTTAAAACAATGTGAAATCATCTTACAGGACTTAAGCAGCCCTACACACGATCAAGCCGCTTGATCAAAACAGCTCGTCAAGCAATGGTGTCAAGCATGATTGATAGTCTAGGAACACTTTTGATGCTTGAGTCAAGCCTTGACGGAGATTGATGGAAAGTTTGAATGAGTCAAGCGGCTTGACGGAGCGCTTGACAGTCTAGAGCAATTTTGATCAAGCATTCCGTCAATCACCTGCTCGACACCCCAAATCATGATTTGAAACCAATGGTATCTAGACAATAATGATTAACTACAGTCCAAGAGGAGCAGTTCACTAGTAATAAATAATAGATCTAAATATTTATAGATATTCATTTATTCATTATTTTAATAATTTAAATTTTTTTTGCTTCTGTAAAACCATTTTAATTAATCTAAACAAATTTACTTTTCACTTAAGCTATCGTATAACCACTCTCAAATGTGTAACCTAATACCTTTTTTGGTACCTCTTTAAATTGTTACTTCCCTCTGGTTTTATTTTTTTTTTAGAATGTCAATGACTTTGATTAAGACAAAGGGATGTTTTGTCCAATGTATTTTGGGACAAAATAACACTTCTATTTCTATAAGGGGAGTAACATTCTGAAGAAGAACATTCCAAATATCTTTCTTTAGATTGTTACTCCCTTCTTTTTTTTTAATGGGGATTAACAGTCCAATAAAGTGTACTTTTTTAACGTTTCAATTACAAAACTGGATTTATCAACATTAATATATTTACTTTTACGGAAAAAAAAAATATTATAAGCAGTGTACACTTTTGAGAAAATATATTATTACAAAACCTATTCTGGTTCATTTCTAACTGTGGCGAGACATGTATAACACTAATGATTTAATTGAGAATCCATTCCTGTGATGACCTACTGTTTTGTTCACCAATTAATAAAAAAAAAGGAAAGATAGATGACGGGAAATAGATAGAAATATACAAAGGGAAATAGGTAAAAAGAAGAAAAAGAAACCGCTTATGTTTGAGAAATATTTTTAAAATTCTAATTTTATTTTACTGAAACTGATTTAGGATGTACCAAAAAATAAAATTAATTTTTATGCATATATATAAATACACACATATACATATATATTGTGTAAGATGATTGATATGATTTTATTAT
This sequence comes from Gerris buenoi, assembly GCA_001010745.2. Lineage (NCBI taxonomy): Eukaryota > Metazoa > Arthropoda > Insecta > Hemiptera > Gerridae > Gerris > Gerris buenoi. The sequence goes on from KZ651330.1 coordinate 195,707, forward strand.
ATATATTATGTATTTACGTTCTCATTATTATTTACACAACTGTATATCCAGATCTTTATTTCATTCATCTCACCGATTATTTTCGACAAACAATTAAAAAGATTAATTAATCAATTAATTTCGATGTATTTTTTCAACAAATTTTAAATCCTTTTTCTCACACTCGATCAATAGCCCGACGCTTTCCCCCCGATTTTTACAACTAATTACGAAATGTAGAGGATTTTCAGGAAACGCGCCCGTAACAAAAGATAAATTATCGAATATTACAACAAATATATATAAATGGATTTGGTTATGCGTCAGAATCGAAGGAGAAAGAATTACATTCTATTATCTTTTTATTCCCATGAGTTCTAATATTATGTAAAAATAGGTAGAAAGGTATAACAGAAGAGAGAGGCGGTGTTTTACAAGCGCAAGCAGTGGATTCCATTGTTCCACTTCCTTATTTATTGTAACTTCAATTTAGTTTGTATTGATGATTAGTTAATGTACGTAATAATCCATTAAAGTTTTAATAACCAGAAAGATATTAATTAAGAATGTTATCGGTTTTTGTGAATTTAATATTTATGATGTTGCTTCTTTACATGGAATCCTCCCTTAAATGTTTTTAGAATGTAAATGATTTTGGGTAAGTAACTATTAAGACAAAGGGATGTTTAGTTCAATGTACTTTGAGACAAAGGAATATCACACTTCTGTTTATATAAGCGGAGTAACTGTCTAAAGAAGAACATTCCGTACACATCCTTTAGATTGTTACTCCCCCACTATTTTTTTTATTAAGGGATTAACAATTGAAAGAAGTGTATAATACATTCATCTTATACATTAATATGTTACAATAAAAATAACAGAATGATTATTAACTACAAGCGAGTCGTTCGATTGTTTACATTAGGTGGAAAGATCTTTGTTATTTTATATAAGTTTAGATATTTTTTAGTCAATGATTATAAGTATATACGAGCTAGTTGTAACACTTGACTAATATATAAAAGTAATTAAAGATACAGTCAGACCTCCATAATAAAACGAAATTGATATATTTTCAGAAAAAAAAATTTATAAAAATTTCCTCATATACATTTTTTTTTTTTAGAGAAAAATGAGTGGTCCTCAAAGAGGAAGATTTTATCCCGGTTGCCATTTTCACTTATTACTTATTACAGAACTGGTTCATTTACGTCTTCATACTTGAAATCTCTATTTTTAATAATAGAGATTTCTCTAATCTCTGTTTCGTAAATTTAAATATTGAATCCCGATTTCTCAAAATTGTATAGACACTGAGCTCGGAGCAATTTCATATCTATACGAGATTCTACTTGTTTTTCATTGGCTTATCTACGCCTTTGAATAAATTGAGTTTAGTGAGTAAAGGCCCCCATACACGATCAAACATTTTGCGCAAACCTGCGATGTCGGGCAAATTTAGTTAAAAATCATGTTTGGGCAAACATCAAGCAGCCCCATACACGTTCGAAATGTTTGCGCAAATATTTTGACCGAGTATTTTGGGGCCTTAAGAGATTTCTTTATAATCTGCAAAGATGATTCCAATTCCACTAGAAACTAATGCAGGTAGAATAAAAATGATTCTAAAGAAAATACAGCAATGAAAAATGAAAATATATATATTCACACAAAGTTTGTCCGTTGGATCTTATATCTATATGTTGAAGAATTTGATAGTGCCTACTTCCACGATAATAAAGTCGGTCCGAGACAACTCAGACAAACTTTTTCATATACGAGTTCATAATTACTTATTAGTTTTCGTGTTTTCGTAGGAATATTCAATTATTATAGAATATTTCTTGAAAATTCATCATAAAAATAACTTCTCCTCTATGGGGATACGAACACGGGCCTCTCTCCGTCCGCGTTTAAAACTAATTTCTCATGAACGAGATTTTTCTCGAGAAAACGGGCTTATATCGTTAAATTAGCATTTCAATAAACTACAATTTAGACTTTTTTTAAACCAAAATCGTCGGAACCGTTTTATAGAAATAAGTTTAATCTTGGATGAAGATGATATAATTTTTAAACCCCCAGTAAAATGCTAGTTATCTAATAACTTCTAAATTAACTGTCCGATTCATGGGCTAGGACCTAGACCCTGTCTTTAATATCTATCTTGTAATTAAATTCAAATGAGCTGCCTTTTTAGTGCAGTACAATTTTAGACTGGCATTGACATTTCCATTGAAATTATTACAATAATTATTACAATTTCATAAAAGGTGCATCGAATGAAAATAACGATATCTGGAACTTATTATTAAGATGTAATTTGAAGTAGGTATGTTAAGGATAATTTAAAAACCCTGTTGGAATACTTGTATAAAGCTCTTTCACAATTTTTCTGTCATCTCGAGATTTAGAAATCTTCTGGAATAAACTTTTTTATACCAATTACTTAATAGCGCCTTACAGAACGCACTTAAAGTAATTATAAAGTTTTTAATTCACATATCACAAAGATTTATGTGGTTTCCGTATATTGTAGAATTTGAAAGTGCCCTCTTCCACGATTAAAAAAATCGGTCCGAGACGACTCAGACAAACTTCCTCATATAAGAGTTCTTAAAGACTTTGTCCAGTGTTTTCCATTTATTATTTTTCGAGTATTTTATTTACAGGTACATTTAATTATTACTGACCATTTTATCAAAGTGTATCATAAAAATAACTTCTTCTCGACGGGGAATCGATCCCGGCCTCTCTCCGTCATTTAAAGCTATTTTCTCAGGAACTAGATTTTTCCTGGGAATACGGCTCATATCGTTAGATTTGTATTTAAATGGACTACATTTTTTGAATTTTTTAATCAAAATCGTCGGAAGCATTTAAATAAATTTTGCTTCCGAGCTTATCAAAGGTAACGGAAGCTAAATGTAATCTCTCTGAAGAACGAAAAATTTTTAGGTATCCGATTTCAAAAATTCCAAGACTGAAATCCATTTCAGACATCAGGGAACATTTTTTGGTGAGTCTGTCGGTCATAAATTTTTGTAAATCAACATATCTTAAAAACAACACGTCCGATTTTATTGAAATTTCCAATGGTTGGTCATAATTAGCCTATTGTCAGTCCCATATGTATTAAGTTTCACCCGGTAGTGCTTATTTGTTTCACTTACATGCGCACAAACTTACATTATTTACACCAATATTTTCAAAAATACTAATCTGATTTTTTATGAAATTTCGATGGTTCGTTAAAATTAGCCCGTAGATAGGCCCAGATCAATTTCAACCGGCACTCTTTAAATTTTTCTAAATAAGAGACTTTAATACATGTAAAAAATAATTTAAAAAATGAAAGATTTAAAAATCGGTAGAAATATAAAATAAATTGGATAATTATGGGGTTTAAAAGCATAAAATCATTAAATTTTACGAAATAGGTCGCGAGGAAGCTATGTGCCACACTAATTGGCAGAGTATGTTTTCAGAATTTTTGGAGTGCAGTACCATCAAATTTGAAGCTAAAATTCACTTATTTCTCCTCGGGGTATGATTTTTCTGAACAAGTATGCCAAATTTTGTCAAAATCGGTCCAGTAGTTTAGGCTCCACGCGTCTGCACAGACGACATACAGATATTTTTTAAAAACCACTTTTATTGACCTCAAAAACCTGAAAATCCATCAAAATCGAATTTTATCGGTATCACAATACTCTCTCTTTAATTTGAGAAAGTAAAAAAAAAGGGATTGAATGTTTGATTAAAGACGCATTAAAGTGTCAAGTCAAACACCCGAAGACATCTTGACTACCAGTAGTAGAACTAACTATCCATCGGTAGAACTAACTATCCATCAGTAGAAAGTTACTTGAGTCTATCTCGAACGCAACGTCTATAAACCTCTACTGCATTCCATTTCCACACGCTGACTACACATTAAGTTACAAAACTATCCATTCATTTACAAGTCCATATTTTTTATTTCATACTACGAGCACCAAACGTGTATTTGATGAATAATTTATGAAGGTGCAATGAACGCTTAACCACGTAATTTTTCATACTTGACGGCTTTTTTTTCTGCGGGCTCTGATTTATATTCTTGTATTAAGTATTAATCTATTATTAGTTATTTACTAGGGGTGAAAGAAGTTGATCGTCTAACACACCTATAAATGTGCAAATAACAAGTCTACATAAGTTTACATCACAATTATTAAAAATAGAATATAATACAACCAATTACGTAAATGACATTTTAGATAAAAAGTGTCCCAAGAAATTTATCTAACTTGAAATTAACTGCAACCCGGCATTATAATTTTATAATTATTCTAAAAGATTCAACTTATCGCTAGTCTTAATCAGAAAATTATTTTTATTAATAATATATATAATAACCTGAGTTACTTTTACAAAAATT
>KZ651330.1:246419-259902 GCA_001010745.2 Gerris buenoi
ATGTTACGATAAGTACGGCTTTTTATTAGACCCAAAATAAGTGTAGCTAAAGGTGATTTATGTTAAATTTGTCAGCAGATTTTAATCACTCCCATTTTTCAAAGAATAACTTCTTACTTAAATATGTACTTAATGCAGATATGGGTGATTTTTTGTTTTAAAAAAGTGGCTCTTTCACTGTACGCGAGTTAAAAAATATTTAAGTTTATAAAATTTCAAAAAAAAAAAAAAAAATCTCAAAAATATCGCTCAAATTAAAATAATTAAATAAATGGAATAAAATAAATAAATATAATATATAGCTATACAATACATATATACTTTTTGTTTTTTTGAAAAATGATAATGAGCAGGAGAGGCCACTTTAATGGCCTACTAAGTGAGAAAAAGATCCGAGGTACCCCGTACCCGATTTTTTTTTTTACTTTCTCATATAAAGAGAAAGTATTGTGATGGCGCGAAAATTCTATTTTGAGATTTTGATGGATTTAGGTACGTTAGATACGTTTTGAGGTCCCCTGAGTCTAGAAAAGTCGTTTTAATAAAATGTCCGTCCGTTGTCTGTCTGTGCAGACGCCTGGAGCCTAAACTATTGGGCCGATTTTGACGAAATTTTGCATACATGCTCAGAAAAATCATACCCCGAGGCGAAAAAGAGAAATTAATTTTAGCCCCGAATTTGGGGGCGCTCCCCCTCAAAAACTCTGAAAAAACCTGAAAAAAATTATTTCTCGAAAACGGTTCCGACTATTTTGTTTAAAAAATTCTAAAATGTTGTCAATTTAAAAATCTAGTTCCGGAGAAAATAGCTTAAAACGCGAACGGAGAGAGCCCGGGTTCGATTTTCCGCCCGGGAGAAGTTATTTTTATGGTAAAAAAATGATTGTTGATGAAATGCCCAGTAATAATTAAATGTACTTACGAAAAATTAATAAATGAGAAACACTGGGCGAAGTGAATATGAACTCGTATATGAGAAAGTTTGTCTGAGTTTTCTCGGACCGATTTTTTTTTTAATGAGTAGGAAAATAAATTCTGAAGATGTTGTTATGTATATTTTATATTATAAATGAAAGTGGTTAATACAAAAACAGTTTAAAAATAAAACATGTGTTTAAAAATCTAAACCTGCACAAATATATGTAAACATTATTAATTAATTTATTTTTTTATGCATTTATGATCGTTTTATTTTATTTTTATTTGTATATTATCGTTATCGATCTATTTATTTATTAATAATTATCATTTAATATAAAGTAAGTTATGAAGTACGGCTCTTTCTTAGTCCTAAAATAAATATAGCTAGGTGATTTATGTTAAATTTGTTTTAGCCGTAAGCCGTAAAGTAACAAATTAAAACAATTAACAACATAGTAACAAATTAAGTAAACAAATATAATAAAACTATAAACGTTTCTCTTCTTACGAAGTCTCTATACTATGTATTATACTTATATTAATAATAATTCGTACTAGTCTAGTATATTTCAAGTTAAAAGAAAAGTATCCAAGAAAAGATTATTTTTATTTCACGTAAAAAGGTTAAATAAAAATATAATAATTTTAATAGTAACGTATGTTTTGGTTGTTTAAACATTTATTTAACATTATACGGGGTCTGAGGGGGCAATTTACGTAAAAAAAGTCACTTAATTTGATAAAAACTAATAAAAAGTTAGTTTAATCGTATAGAAGTTATTAGAAATGGTCGAGCTTGGGACGCCGAGTGACGTCACACCCGAGCGACTTACGAAGATTGGCGATGAAACCCGAACCCTCGGTTCTTAGGGAATGAGCCCACCTGGCCAACGGACTGCGTATGTATGTATCCAATATTTGCCAGCTTTTCCGTTTCTATGGGTACATGTAGTAGCCCTAGGTCTCTACATCGACCCCAGCAATATAAGTAGCGTATGATTATTTCAGTGTTGAGAGGTAGGGGAAGAGAAGCCTTGATCAGACCCTGGATCTAGTTCCTACTATGACTGATCGTCGATCGTGTGGGCTTCTGGCTTCTGTTGGTTCAGGAATCTCTGGGGTTCAGGAATTTCTGGTAGTGGTCGACTTAATCCGACATTTTATTCTTAGGAGAGACTGCTAGTGCTATCTCTACGTGAACCACCAAAGCTTGTCTGAATTAGTTCTGTTATTTCTCAATAAATCGTTGCAAACAAACAATTTATAGAAATTCAAGTGTATAACAACAAATTTGTTTTCTGCAAAAATGTTTAGGGTATCGTGTATTTATTTATAAAACTGAATGTGTGTTATCCATTTAAGAATGATTTAATTCCATGGTCTTACAAGTATGTTATAAATTAAAACTTTTAAGTTTTCATTCTATTTGCAATATTTCATACTTGTGTCATTATCAAGCTTAGTATTTGTTAAGTGTATCCAAATTCATCTTCTATTTAAAATTAATATACTAGTAAGCAAGTATATTTACTCTGCTAAGGACTATGACTTTTTGTCGTACCTCCATCAGTTCTACCCAATAGGGCAGTTTTTTACTTTCGCACCCCCTTGGTTCTAAACAATAGTCTACCCTACAAAAGTCTCAATGGTTTGTGTGTTTGTCTCCCCAATACCTTGAGACGAGACTCCTTGGGAAGTTTTATATTTAATATCCCTTTGTCTTAATAGTTGATTAGACTAAGGGATAATATACAAGTGTGATAGTCCTTTGTCCAATGTGATATCCCATTGATATTGGAATAAATATCCCTTCGTCTGAATAGGAATTTAGACTAAGGAATATATGCTTCTCTGTATATATGTTCCTTTGTATAAATAACTATTAACACAAAGGGGCATAGGGGGTGCCAAAGTAAAAAAGTACCTTAAATAGTGCTAAATTTAATTTGATTTTTTCATTTTTTGACTTTGAGCTCTTATGACGTTCGCAATTGTTGACCTGATTAGTGTGCTTCGACCTCACAATAATTCTCTTTAAATCAAGTAGTTATTATTATTTTTTTTTTTTCCCCTAGAACTAGACTTATTAAATATTTACTGGTATAGCTACCTTATTGAGAGAAGACTCTGGTAATGAAATGAATGTCATCATGGTTGATGATTGATCAATCACTTTCCAGTCTAATTGGTTTTGACTAGATTTATTTTCTTATTTATTTCCTCCTGTTTTAGCATTTGTATTTATTACTAGATTACTTAGTTTCTATTGAAACTAAGTAATCTAGCTATTTTCTAAATAAATAGAGAATCCTACATAGATATAGACATGGAGAGAATTATATTCTTAGTAATGGAATGATGTATATATAGTCTTGATTTTATTCCTAGAAGGCATTGGAAACAGAACCATTTAGGCATTTTGTTTAATTGCTAGCCCTACATGACAATATTAGGAAACATAGCCACTAATTCCTAGCATGAGTCCCGCGCGGAACGCTGTGTGAAGGTTAGTTCACTACATAATTAAACTCAAAATAAATTAAACTAATGCTAATTATTAGCATAACGTGTGTGGATGAATAATATTTTTCGTTTTCTGATTTCGTGTATAGATTTACCGAGTTTTTGGTGTTCCTACTCTGGAGCAAGCATTATATAATTGACCATGTGAAAAATATGGGTTTTAATTTTTAATTTAAAAATAATTTTTCCCCTGCTTTTCCATATTAATTCTCCTTTTATATGAAAATATGACAAAACAATAATTACTTTACGCTATTTTGACTTGTGTACCCCATACCCCGTACCCCTGTGAACTAAAATTTAAATTTTAAAATCATGTAATCCTTCTCCATGAAAAAATACATAAATGTGCTAACGTTCTTGACGATCAGTCAAACGGTGTTGAATTCTACAAAGAATTTATATAGATTGTCACTAATATTAAACACTACTCCTAATTAATAAAGTTATTAAGATGTTATTTGGTAGCCTTTATTCATAATTTGGCTTCATCTTCCTGATGAGGTCTTGGGGTTTCGAAGCTTTGTTCAATAGACTGCTCTTAGTCCATATGAAATTCTAGCCTTGAGGCTGTAAAAGTTACAGTTATATAATATGTAATGGTAAAAGTAAAGCCTTACCTTTGAAAATATAACAGGGTAGCGTCATACATTTCAAAATCATTGTCTTTCAAAGTTTTGCTTGATTATCCTCCGTTCTTGTATCATTATTCATATTGTTTGCCGTCGTTGCTGATGTAGTACTATGATGAGTATGTGTACGCAGACATAGTGTGCATTAATTTGCAAGAGATAATAAATGGTAAATTCACTTGAAATCATCCTATAATGCCATTTAAAATATGTACTTTAAAAACCAAATTTCTTAAATACTACACAGTTTAGTACCTACGTATGAAGTGCAAGCAATTATATAGCGAGATATATGTCGTGTTATTTCGCTGACAAATCCAATAATTAACATGATTCCAAATTCTAATGCTGTCTTAATCACATCTGGTTAATCTAATTTTATCCGCTTTGGTGTGAAAAGAAATTTTTGTAGAGGAGGGAAAAATTAAACAAATAAGTTACAAAAATGATTTAATTACAATAAAAACATGCTTAATGAATCAGATGGATAGCTATAAGAATTCTATCGTATATACATAAAATATACATAATTGTTTAGTCGACTTATCTAGACTAAATAACATTACATTTACAAATATATTTCGTTCTGTAAAAGGATTTTACACTGATAATGTTAGGTACATGTGTAGATATCGTATTTTACATGCGAATACAAAAGACTGAGCTTTGAAGTTATATAAATTACCTAATGACGTTTAAATTCAACTAGTCTATTCGTACTATGTGTTAACAAAATATAAGAGACTATTTGCTTTGGTTATCATAATCGACATATACCCTAACCACTTCTCCTGAATACTTCCTCTGGGACGGCATGAAGTAGAAGTCGGGCTGTACTTGGCCTTTGTCGTTTTTCTGAGGTTTGGTCGGTCGATGCGTGTAGTAATTGGCGCCCTCAAAGTCGCCTTGAGGTGGAGCCCTGGGAAGAGTTTGAGTGCTCCTCATGGACGGATCATGAGGCATCATATGTCCCTTCATGGGCCTCTGTAATGATTTCGCCTCGATGTTATTGTTGGGGTGTTTGGTAACTTTGGGAACGTGCTGCAGCGTGTAAGGTGTTTTCTGTTGATTGGGCTGATACATCGGTCCGCTCATGGATTTCATGCTCTCAGGCGGGTGTTTTTCGTTCGAGTCTACGTTATCTATACCGTAGTTTAGGCCAGGTCCTGAATAGTCCTTCCACGCCATGTTTGGATACATCATGTCCTACAACAAAAAATAAGACATTGCAATGGAAAGCAACATGGCACTTTTTAAAGATATCCCCCTGGGTTGGGTTCACCCAACCCTGTAGGCTTATTCTTACTGGTCACCTTCTTCTTCCTCTTATTGAGGAGTTAAGAGCCAGCATTACTTAATATCACATACTTTTGCTAATTACGGGATACAGCTTGGTTTCTGATGCATTAGAGCGTATTCAAATCCAGAGTGGATTGCTGTAAAGATTTGTAACAAATTTAATATTGATTTTTATCTACGACTTGCATTGTAAATGGACTTAACATAGCTAATAGCAGGGCGTTACTTCCCTCCCATAGGAATGGAAAAATACCTACTTACAGAGTATTTTTAGAGTGTTATGTTGGTAGTACTAAAGCTAATCAGCTGTTTTGATAATTCGGGAAGGTTGCTGTAGGTTAGCCGTGGTATAATAGTAATGGATAAAATTTAAAACGCAACATGGATTTAATTTATCTCCCTCAGCCATGAGGGCTAATTAAGTTTTCTTCTTCAGCGTTTCATCAGAAGAAAACTTAACCTCGAACAGGAAAACATATTTCTATTTCTTGTTGCGTAAATAACTATTAAAGCATAAAAATCATTATTACCTTCTGATCAGATTTTTTTGAACTCCTGCAGCATAAAGTGCACCATGCTTGAATTACAACTAGCACTAGAAGAGCTATTAAGCATCCTATTACAATCCAGGATTCCAGAATAGTTGTCAGTATGCGTTTATGAAGTTCATCCGAGTCCCCACCCTTTTGATTTGGATCTAAAAATAAATTTAATAGAACATTAACAGTGAATCCGTGAAAAATGTGGTTCAAAATCTTGGAAAGGCTAGAAGAAAACATTTGTTTTTTGACCTTCTGAAATAGATTACAATGTGCCGAAGGCCACATATTCTCTACTTGTTTCTTCACTCGTTTTTGTTGCCTGCAAAAGCAACCATTTATAAGAGATAGAAAGCAGTAATACCGTATTGCAACGGATATAAGAAGCGTCCCGATTTTATTTAAAAAAATTGGGGAAAAAAAGATTAGTGGTGTATTTAAATATTTTAGATAATAAGACAGACGCCATGCTGGTAGATAAATCCCAAGGTTAGATTTCAAAAATAAAACTTTGATGCTAATAAGAAAGAAATAGGTACAACGGAACCCCTTTTCAAAATCTCCATTGGAAATTGAATGAAATAGGAGGACAATGATTTCCCGAAAAAAATTAGAGAATTGGAAATAAAAATTAAAAACAAGACCTGTTGAATGAGAACTTCGTTTAAAAAAGGTTGTTAGATATGTTGCACTAGAATACATCGATTTTAAGACGCATCCCGATTTTTCGAGATGCGAAAACGGCAAAAGAAGTGCGTCTAATATTCAAAGCAATAGGGTAATATTTAAAAGACCAAAAAATAAATACAATCATTTAACCCGACACAATATAAATAAATAAGATGAAATTAACGTTTGTGATGTTATAATTACATATTAGAAAATATGTATGAATTAGTCAATCACCAATTGAAATTTAAAATAAATAAACTAAATTAAAAATTGAGTTTTACCTTGAATTGGTTCATAGTGCCAGTATCCGGGTTCCAAATAAATTGTTCCCACTTGTCCTTTAACGACTGCATTTTCAATTGTCTTTTTGATTGCTGCATCCAAATTCCTATTCTCCGAATGCAGTTCTATCGATGTAATTATATGCTCTTCTTCCCTGAAAAAGATCATTAGATTATATCATTTATAAACTTAAGTTAAGAAGACAACCTTTAAGTAATTAAAGCTTGTTATATATTACATAACTATAAAGGCCCAATCAAACTGAAAGCGTACTCTTTGATCTGTATTACAGCATTAACCTGACCAAACAGAAGGTGACTATACGCGACGGACAGATCCAGTTCGAGGCGGAAAGATTTGCAGTTGTATTTTCCTGGGAGTTTGTGACTGGATGCAACATGACCGATGGATCTACTCATCAATTGATTGACAATCTACCATCAACGGGAGTGCGTTTTTATCCCAAGCCATTTTTTTCTTTTGCCTTCTCTGTTTCCTTATTTTATAATTTTGTTACATGCTTTCCTAGATTTTAGGAGAGTAACTTCTGGAATTGTTCTTGAGGCATTTGAAAATTTGAGAAGAACCAGTCTCCAAATGAACTCAATTCACAGCACAGCCGGTGAACTTGCCGAACTACTCTCTCTTTTATCATTTATATCATGCACCCATTTTCTTTTTGGTTTTGCTTTTCTTGAAGCGAAAAGAAAAATAAATTCTTCTTTATTTTAGGGAACTGTTAGACATGCTAATATTAAAACATAAAAGAACACGAGTTCAAGAAATAACGCTGTACCTTGAACCCGTTCTGTACCTTGTCCGCTTTCTGTTTTACCACCCCAGTCCACGATGGACGGTAGACAGTCCGCTTCCTGTTTGATCACCCCAGTCCACGACGGACGGTGGACAGCCTGCTTTTTGTTTGACCACCCCACCCCACTCCACGAGGAAAATCTATCCATGGCGAATTGTCCGCTTTCTGTTTGACCACCCCACTCCACGAGGAAAATCTATCCGCGGCGAATTGTCCGCTTCCTGTTTGACCGGGCCTTATAAACCTCTACTGCCACTGCCACTGCTATGACGACTACTATATTCTATAATAAGCAGCCAATGTGGGATTACAGTGTGTGTAGGATTATTAAAAAAAGGATTCTACATTACTTATAAGAATAATTTATTTTGATCATGTTACCAAAATACATTGTGATTTTCAAACTAGTCAATTAAAAATTTGAAAAATTTAGTAGAAACATAGAAGCAAAACTATGCTACTAGGATCGTGTCACAACCAGGGAATTGATTTTTTTGTAAGTGACCTTTTAACCGCTTACCACAGAGATACGCTATAAAAGAATGCACCTTCATGTTATACGTTTTTAATGTCAAATAGTCTGATTCACATACAAGAGTAGTTTGTCTTAAATTTTTTAGGAGGAAGGTATTTTAGGGAGAAAGCTACAGATACCCTTAAAATATTGGCCACCCTATACCAATGAGTTCTAGCAGTTTTTTAATTCAATGTCAGCCCATTCACATTTTACCTTGAAAAATAAAATAATAACATAAATACTACGGAATTTCTTTCTCCCATATTCTTATATCTGACCAAAAACCACTTGTGTGGTAAAAAAAACACCCCGCCAAGTCTGTGGTCCAAAAAAGTTGTGAAATCAACTTTCTATCCCGCCAAGTGGTGTTGGCACTTTCTCCTGACCCATCACTATCAACATAGATACTTTTCAGCTTCTTCTCCTTGGCGGTGGGCCACGCGATTTCCTAAAACTGGAATTTTAATATTCTTCAAACACCAATACAATTTCTTGTTTCACCTTCACATTTGCCAAATGAGGTTTGTGTGGAAAGATGGTTGTGCGTGGAATACAACCAGTTAACATTAGGTAGTACTGCAGGCACACCGCCAAGGAGAAGAAGCTGAAAAGTATCTATGTTGATAGTGATGGGTCAGGAGAAAGTGCCAACATCACTTGGCGGGATAGAAAGTTGATTTCACAACTTTTTTGGACCACAGACTTTGCGGTGTGTTTTTTTTACCACACAAGTGGTTTTTGGTCAGATTTCATGACTTTTTGTACGGTTCCTAAGGAAGGATTCTCTAAACTCTAAACTGTTTATTCCCACACATTAGAATCAAATAAAAGTGAAGTTAAAAGCTTGACAAGTTCTATAGAGAGGTCTATTGGAGAACTACGAGACCTATGACATTAAAAGACTTATCATTCTGATATAGAAGTATAGAAAACATAAAAAATAAGATAATAATAATTATAAAGTAATAATATATAATAATAATAATAAATAATAAAATAAAATCATAGAAAACAGAAATATATGTATTAATTAACAAATTAATACATCCAAAAAAGAATCTCAATCTTTTTGATCTAGGAATGCACTAGGGTTCTAGACGAATCCAAAAAGCCATCATTAATTAAAATCGGTTCAGTAGTTTAGGCTGTAGGTGCGTCAACATAAAATGAAGGAAGAATAAGAATAAGAAGAAGAAGTCATCAAAACTACCATTTTCAAATCTATTTTTCTCTACTTCTACTTGGCCGATTTTGACCATTTTTTTTATTTTTAATCTACAGGACACGGCGTATAAAGATATTAAAAAACTATTTAGGTAGCTTTTACGTATTTCACGCTGCAGATGCAGACCCTCAAAAACCCTAGTTTGTCACCTACAGTATATATACACTGGCAGCTTTTGTGAAATATTGAATTTTTGACTTGGCGGGGCGGAACGCTGCTGCGTTCCTAAATATATATTTATTTAATTATAGTCTTTGGTCATCGAATTTATTTTTACATATTTTTATTCTTTTTTTCCTTTTGCTTGTACTAATTTATTCAATAATCTGTTTAATAAGTCTTAACTCCTAACCTGTTTGTCAGACCTGAAATTTACAACAATTAAAAAGTCGTTTGAACATAAAATCATATTTCACTTACTTGGTGAAGCCTTTCAAGTCAATTGTCAGTGACTTCTGGAATCGACTCAATAATTTTTTAAAAGCACCGGTTATGGATCCAGAAAGGCTCTCGTACTCAGGAGTCCCCTCTTTAGGAACTTGAAATTCTTTGCCAAATTTAGCCAGTTTCACTTGAAGATTGTAATTACTTACAAGGCTAGTTCCAAAAGCTCCTCCAGCTGCAAATCAAATTGTAAATTGAAATAAGCTAAAGCCTTAAAGTATATTCTAGAAGAAATAAAGTATTGTATGTTAGTGGTTAAGTTAAATTACCTGAAGGACAAGCTCTTATGCAGACTCGTGTCGATGAAATCTTTGGTGTAACTTGGTGCTGGCTAATTTTCTTGCTGCGAGCATCGTACTTACCTCCTTTTGTAGGGAACATCATGTACAAGCATTCGTCGTCCGTAAAAGCCAAATCCTTTAATTAAAACACATTACTATGAATAAGTTTAATTAGTATTTAAACAATTTCAAAAAAAAATATTTAGACACATTCCTTTATTTAGAACATATTATTCAAATAATAATCAATACTTTGTATTTATTAAGTGGGGTCCCCAGTAGATCATAGTCGTAACCAGATCTCCTGCACTTGGTCGGAGGTATCGAATCCAGCTCCGGCTAGGGAACCCACGTTCGGTGATAGCCTACAAAAAGTTTAGCTTCTGGATGGCGTTGATGTGTAATTGTCCATTTCCTAGGTACTCGGTTCGGAACCTCCGTTTTAGTGAGTCGCTTACAGTTTGTCGATATTTAATTCTTCTGTCTAAACTACTCGCGTCAATCACGTCAATATCAGCGGTCCCGTCTGGTTGTAAATCTTGTATAAATTTGTTAGGGGTTAATGGTTCCAAATCAGGTTTCTCGTCCGGTAGGTCAAAGGAATAATTTTAATTAGTATTTAAACAATTTCAAAAAAAATATTTAGACACATTCCTTTATTTAGAACATATTATTCAAATAATAATCAATACTTTGTATTTATTAAGTGGGGTCCCCAGTAGATCATAGTCGTAACCAGATCTCCTGCACTTGGTCGGAGGTATCGAATCCAGCTCCGGCTAGGGAACCCACGTTCGGTGATAGCCTACAAAAAGTTTAGCTTCTGGATGGCGTTGATGTGTAATTGTCCATTTCCTAGGTACTCGGTTCGGAACCTCCGTTTTAGTGAGTCGCTTACAGTTTGTCGATATTTAATTCTTCTGTCTAAACTACTCGCGTCAATCACCAATCACGTCAATATCAGCGGTCCCGTCTGGTTGTAAATCTTGTATAAATTTGTTAGGGGTTAATGGTTCCAAATCAGGTTTCTCGTCCGGTGGGTCAAAGGTATAGTGTTTATCATATTTTCACAGTCAGTCAAAACGGTTGTCAGTTCATCGTATGTAAGTGAAGCCTTTCCTAAATTTTTCCTTAATACATTTTTGATCAGCTCAACCATTCTCTCCCACCATCCGCCCAACTAGGGTGCAGCAGGAGCCGAATTAACCCACTTCTTCTGCTTTCCCAAACTAAAATTCTTGTATTTATTTTCTTGTACTTGTTCAAGTATTTGTTTTCTATAAAAATGCTTCAAGTAATATCCCTAAATCGGAGCAGTCCACATCCCATGTAAGTGCTATATTATATGATTATATGACTGATGGAGTCATCCTGCCAACTATTCAAATCATCGTGATTGTATTAACCATTTGGTGGTCCAAGCCGCCAGAGCCCAAGCAACAAAGCATGCTGTTACGCCATATATTATTATTATTATTATTATTATTATTAAACAAACAGTAAATAAATTGGTTATGATGTCAAACACATACCCGGCTGTCTCCAGTACTTCTTTTTCTTTCGAAGGTCATAGTATTTCTTTTATCTCCAAGTTTAGCCGATACATTGGTCACATCTTGAATGGAGTCTAAGAAAGGCGAAGTTCTTCCTACGATCCACGTATCCATTAGAAATGCCCTTCCTGTTTGGTCTATCAAAGCGATTATGGCATCTGTTTGAGCCTGAAAAAATATGTTATTTCGTATAATATTCACCTATCAAAAAATAACTTTCTTTTTTTAATCCGATTTCATAGTAGTCCAAAAATGATTTTGTACTTTAATTTTTTATAAATATCATCCGATTGATTTCATGTAGTTGGTGATAATCTAATTACCTACATTAATAAATAGTTAACTTGAGGGCAAATTCTTTCACAAGTATACAAATCTTAGTTAATCAGTGCTTATAAACAGTACTACTAAATTTCGGTTTTTGATTTCTCAGTTTAGTTTAACAATATAAGATCTAACAATTTAGGAAGTATTGACAATGATGCATCTTTATTTGGTTTTATTAACAAGTAACAGTTAGGTCACAGATTATATAGTGGAAAGAAGATTTTAAAGGTTAGGGTGTCTTGGAATTATTAATTATATGGTACCTATTTAGTGCATTTGAGTAGACAGACATAGTTTCAGTCGCGATACAAAAGAAAGTAAGAATTCAGTAAGCTCACAATGGATATAATGTATACTGTAGTGAAATTCTTATAATAATTGTATCGAAAAACCTAAGATTTAACTTTACTTAAGAATGAATTTAACTTTTGCTTACCATTTTGAGATCATTGGAAAATCCAATGCCTGTCCATAAGTTTGTGTTAGTGGTGGATATGGTGAAACGAATACTGTCTTTCTCCGGTAGGTATAACCATTGGGCGTAATATTCACAATCATCACCAGCAATGCTACAACCTTCTGGATGTCTCCACTCTCCCATGCAAGCTTGAGTAACCAACTGCTGGGTACTCTGCGTTCCGTTTTCATTTTGATTTCCTTCGTTATTTCCTGATTGATCGCCTGTAAAATAGGAAATGGTAAGTTTAGAAGCTGGAGGGTGGTTTGAGAATATTTAAGAAACACTTTTGCATAATCTAATCTGCTTAGGTGTGCCAAACATAAAAGTTTCTTGAATATGACATGAACAGACTCCAACGGAGCTAGTAGCCCCCTTTATTGCTCCTGATATCTCCTATCTACAAATTACTTCTGGAGGGACAAATAACATCACTTTTGATAGAAAAATGTCGTTTGATTAACATTAATCTTGTTCATTTCAATTTATTTTCTTTAGTTTGTCTAAAAGCATACAGCTTTGAACAAATGAGTCAGTTACATTCTTTTCTTTTTTATTGTACAGGGTGTTTGGTCGAAGATGTTACAAACGAAGAGGGCAGATTCTACCCATTATTTGCAACAAAAACACTGTATATACTATGGATCAATCTCAATAGTTTCGCCATATTTTTTATTTTTTTATTTTTACTTTTATTTTATTTTTATTTTTTTTATTTTCCAAGGTACGACCATTTTATCCTAAAATATCGATCGCTGCTCCAAAAATAAAGATAATAGAGCTGTAATAGAGGTACCATTGAAAAGAGGAGGAAATTCCGTTTAGAAAAAGTCTATTTAAAATGCCCTAACGGGGCAAGACATATGCCTAAAATTCATTTTATTGATTTTTTTATTTTTTATTAAATTTAGTTTTGTTTCAGCCCACAATTATACCAAAACGGTATGTGTCCTTGATTGCCTACCTCCTATATCCTACTAACTCCCTGTTACACGTG
>KZ651330.1:261623-273974 GCA_001010745.2 Gerris buenoi
AGTGAAGCCGTGATATTTAAGTTCGTCGTCTCTATAGAAATCCATATCGACTGTCTTATTTTCAGTACTATTGTCGAACCAGTGTGAAACCTTTTTCTTGTCTTGTCCTTTCGCCCAAATAACATGCATTTCTTCGTCAACTATCGAATGGTCTGTAGAATCAACCGCTAAAAAAAAAAAACAACGTACAAATGATCATGAACAAAAATAGGTTAATAATCCAGCAAACGTATCTTAGAGATAAATTTTAATTGTTCGTACCATTAAGTTTCTTTCTAAAGATGACTGTTGTAACACCATCCTTTTCAAACCCGAAAGCTGAAGTTAGATCGTTCTTTCCTCCCCAATATGTATCGACTTTAGGAGTTGACCTGTTTAAATACCACAATCATTATTAGTTTACAGTTATTTGATAAAAACTACGTAGACTTTTATATGATTTAATCAATAAGCTTCTTTGCATGATGCCGAAGGCAGGTTAAAAGGTCTCTATTTGATCAATATTACAGCGCAATAATTGAAGAACACCTTGCTTATTTCTAAAGGTCCTTTAATTTAACCTACAACTTATTTATAATTGCACTACCTTAAATATTACGCAATAATATCGATCATCGAGAGACCTCTTTTAGTAATATTTTAATAAATGTTTCGATAAAAATGCTTACTGGTCTTTAGAATAGTAATCCCAAATCCTAACGGCTGTACCTCTTGCCATTCCAATTACCATGTCTGTACATTCCATAGGATGTAGAGGGATTTCACTTTCTCCATCGGTCATTTCAGGAACTAAACAGGTAAAAGAAAATTAATAAGTTTATTCATAATAATTATAGTTATTATTGGTAATGGGAAGGATATTAATTGGTACACATGTAACTCTAATAGTAGATCAGCTAGGTGTGCCACCGAGCTCACACAAGCTGCCTAAACAAATTGGGCTTGGTCCACTTTGATGTCCTCCGAACTCCAAACCTGATTTCATTCAATACTTATTCCATTGCTTTTTATCTCGTTTTTTCATATTTCAATTATTACGAGAAGTAAATAGAAGTCAAAGGATTGGACCCACAATTGCTAATAAGTGAGATGTCACAGATTTAATCTGATGAATTTTGCTTTGGGAGTTATATTAATTATGAATAAGCAATTTAAAAACTCTGTAAACTAACTTAATATTTCGGCACTTCTTTAAGGCCCCCATACACGATCAAACATTTTGTGCAAAAGTTTGCGCAAACCTGATGTCGGGGAATTTTAGTTAAAAAATCATCAAACAGCCCCATACACGTCATATCATGTTTGCGCAAAAATGTTTGACCGTGTATGGGGGCCTTTAGGTTGTTTCTGCCCTTATACAAAAAAACATAGAGAGCAACTACGGAATGTTCTTCGTTTGAGTGTTACTCCCTTTATAAAAACAGAAGTGTTATATTAATTTGTCCTAAAGTACCTACATTTGACTAAATATCACTTTGTCTTAATAGCTATTTTGTCAGTAATTTATTAACTATCTAATAATTACCAGTATTGCTATCTTTTAAGGGGGGCCATGCCCCCCCTCCCCCCCCTCGCTACGCCCATGGCCATCTATAATAAGAATTGAATTATTTGATTCCATACATTCGACCTCGAATGTATGGAAATGTATCGAATGCATGGACTCGAGAAGTTTACCTCTTTTATCGACTTTGATATCTATGACAGACATAAATCTATTTAAAACAGTGTTTATTTCACCGACGTGTAATTTGTAGGTAAGATCTCCCATCCTGGCATTAAAGTCGCCTCCGACGATAAACATGTCTTCCGGAAATTCTAGATCTGTAGAAGTTAATGATTCTTGGAAAAAATCTAGGAAATATTCTAAATTGGAGGTTGGTTTAAAATAAACGATGCCGTTAATAAAGTTAAGGGTTTAAGGAAAACACTGCACGAATTAAAGAAAAAAGTAAAAAATATTACTGGTGTTATTATCTATCTAATTAGTGACGTCTTTAATGAATAATTAATTAATCACAATTCTATGAGATGTAAGAATAGTTAACGACAGTAGACGCGAAAAAATGTAGTTAAACATATCATAAAGTATTGTTAATTAACCTACCGAAGAAGTTAATTGTTGTATATCCTCTGTTTCCAGTGAAGCCGTGATATTTAAGTTCGTCGTCTCTATAGAAATCCATATCGACTGTCTTATTTTCAGTACTATTGTCGAACCAGTGTGAAACCTTTTTCTTGTCTTGTCCTTTCGCCCAAATAACATGCATTTCTTCGTCAACTATCGAATGGTCTGTAGAATCAACCGCTAAAAAAAAAAAACAACGTACAAATGATCATGAACAAAAATAGGTTAATAATCCAGCAAACGTATCTTAGAGATAAATTTTAATTGTTCGTACCATTAAGTTTCTTTCTAAAGATGACTGTTGTAACACCATCCTTTTCAAACCCGAAAGCTGAAGTTAGATCGTTCTTTCCTCCCCAATATGTATCGACTTTAGGAGTTGACCTGTTTAAATACCACAATCATTATTAGTTTACAGTTATTTGATAAAAACTACGTAGACTTTTATATGATTTAATCAATAAGCTTCTTTGCATGATGCCGAAGGCAGGTTAAAAGGTCTCTATTTGATCAATATTACAGCGCAATAATTGAAGAACACCTTGCTTATTTCTAAAGGTCCTTTAATTTAACCTACAACTTATTTATAATTGCACTACCTTAAATATTACGCAATAATATCGATCATCGAGAGACCTGCTTTAGTAATATTTTAATAAATGTTTCGATAAAAATGCTTACTGGTCTTTAGAATAGTAATCCCAAATCCTAACGGCTGTACCTCTTGCCATTCCAATTACCATGTCTGTACATTCCATAGGATGTAGAGGGATTTCACTTTCTCCATCGGTCATTTCAGGAACTAAACAGGTAAAAGAAAATTAATAAGTTTATTCATAATAATTATAGTTATTATTGGTAATGGGAAGGATATTAATTGGTACACATGTAACTCTAATAGTAGATCAGCTAGGTGTGCCACCGAGCTCACACAAGCTGCCTAAACAAATTGGGCTTGGTCCACTTTGATGTCCTCCGAACTCCAAACCTGATTTCATTCAATACTTATTCCATTGCTTTTTATCTCGTTTTTTCATATTTCAATTATTACGAGAAGTAAATAGAAGTCAAAGGATTGGACCCACAATTGCTAATAAGTGAGATGTCACAGATTTAATCTGATGAATTTTGCTTTGGGAGTTATATTAATTATGAATAAGCAATTTAAAAACTCTGTAAACTAACTTAATATTTCGGCACTTCTTTAAGGCCCCCATACACGATCAAACATTTTGTGCAAAAGTTTGCGCAAACCTGATGTCGGGGAATTTTAGTTAAAAAATCATCAAACAGCCCCATACACGTCATATCATGTTTGCGCAAAAATGTTTGACCGTGTATGGGGGCCTTTAGGTTGTTTCTGCCCTTATACAAAAAAACATAGAGAGCAACTACGGAATGTTCTTCGTTTGAGTGTTACTCCCTTTATAAAAACAGAAGTGTTATATTAATTTGTCCTAAAGTACCTACATTTGACTAAATATCACTTTGTCTTAATAGCTATTTTGTCAGTAATTTATTAACTATCTAATAATTACCAGTATTGCTATCTTTTAAGGGTTAAGGCATGTCAATGCCTTCATTTGGTGTAGATAAGCTATTATTGCTACTATTACATGGACTTCTCCGTGTCTAGGCCTTCCCTTGGTGCTCAATGTACACCTTTAAATTCGCGGACAAATTTATTACTTAAAAACTTTTATGGCTTATTTAACCTTAGATACTTACCAGTAGTATTATCGGCATTTTCAGTTTTTGGGAACTTGCGACAATCTGTAGAAGTATCATTGGGTCTCCATCCTACTGCGACGTAGTTCGTCGTGTTAGCGATTATGGCTAATTCTATTTCGCCTTCTTCACTCCTCATTCTCCAATACAGATGAAAACCTTCACTAAGTTCTTTATGCATGTGTCCGCTTAAGTCGTATTTTTCTGATCTTATTTGTGAACCTAAACCAAAATCAATTTCATGTAAGAATATTAAAATTGATCTCGATGTGTCTTTTAACAATGATATGAATGATTAAATAATAATGTCTTCTATTTTATTTTCACTGGGTCTTGAGTGACCCTAAGTCGATCAATATTAACACGAAATATTTAATCGCTAAATAGGGTGCAAAATAATATTGAGCGTCTCTAGAGACCTTTTGGATATAAAAAGGCTTCCATAAATAATATATCACAGCAACATTGTTAGTTTAGCACTATTCATTTATTGAATAATACGAGTATTATTGATAATCTTAATGTTTGTATAGTATCTAAATGTAATGAGTTCGAATTCTTCTTAAATAGGTATTAATCCTTTCCTTTTTAGTTTACTTAATTTCTGTCAGTAAATCTGGAGATGATTCTTTTGCCGATTGATTTACCTTCTTGCTCGTTGTGTGTTTCGGCTCTATCCTTAACCCACTTTACGCTGGGATATGTCCCACTTTTCTGTCAATCAAACCGTAATCATGACAGTATGTCTAGCCTCTCGGAGACTGTTCATTGTTTTCTAACGCTCAGTGGATGAGAGTTAAACAGATAAACTAGACTGTATTATGGGGGATGAAATATTGGTTTAAAAAGTAACAGTTTGAAACATTTGAGATGGATGTACTTGGACTCGAATTTTTAATCATGAATAGAAATTAGAAAATGAACTTATAAAAGAATATGAGGGAAAATATGAGGGAAGAGGTGAAGTAGTGTCATGGAAGTCAGCGTAATGAGCACTAGGCAGCAGTAGGAGATAGAGAAAGGAAGGAATGGGAGAAAGTGCTAAGCACTTCTCTGCCAGGTAGCGATAGGCACTAAACTAAACACCTGGCAAATACAAAAATTGAACCTTATTATAGTTATAATAAATTTAATTAAAACTGTGTGACGATACTGACGTTTGGCACAGTTGAATCCGAACCATCCCGTTTCGCAGTAGCATTGTTTTCTCGGTGGAGTCGTTGTGGCGAGGTCAACGCAACGTCCCGTTTCACCGCAATCGGAATTATCCGTACATTCGTCTTTGAATTGACAGCTCTCACCGTAGAAAAATCTGTCGCACCGACATTTCGATAGTAAATATCTTCCGTGTCCATTGCAGTTTTCTCTGAAAGCTTTCTCTGAAACATCGAAACAGAAAATTAAAATAAGGAGTAAAATATTTATTTAATAGAGGTGGTTAAATTTTTTGGGGAACATAAAACTACTTTTGTTATAAGCTAAATGCATTTCTTCTTTCGTTTGCTTTGATACATATTTTTACAAGTAATCAACGCATGTTAATTCAAACCAAATGTAGCATTTGAATTAGTAAATTGAATCAACTGGTAAGTGGACTGCCAGGCTCATTTAAGACCTCGGTGGATGGCATAACTAGGAGAGGTGAACTACTTCATGATTTCTTTCGGGACCCAACTTGTTCTAGGCTTATTTGTGCAAGACAGGGAAGACGCCGCGCCGAGACCTAACTGCAGACACTGCGATGATATATGAACGATGACGCTCACCACACTTTCTTCGTCTGCACCAAGAAGGAAGGAGACGGGGATAGACTGGTGAACACCGTGGATAGAGTTACCCTGGAAATCTTGGCCAGCAGGACGCTGGAAAGCACGAAAATCTAGTCAGACGTGGCTTCTTTCGCCAAAAAGATCTAAAGGCGGAAGAAGCCAGCCGAAAACCAAATCACAGGGCAGCAATAGCCTCACGTCATTTAGCGGATAAAGCCAAAACAAGAGTGTTGCCCATGTAGGCCAAGAAAGGGGCACCAGCACGAAGTAATGTACAAATTGTAATTTGCCTGGAATAAGGTTTGTGGGTTAAGAGGGTTGCTTGATTATTAACACAAGCTCTTTTAAAGATTACTACAGGCCCCTCCTAAAAATAAAAATAAAACAATTTCGCTACTGCTTAAATCATTCAGCGATGTTTATTCTATTTATATTAAAAAATCTTACTTGATTTGATATCTACGTCGGCGCAAGACCAGAACCACCTTTTCTCCGGCCATTCCTGTGATTCTCTGACAAGACGAATGGTGCAGTTTTCACATTCATAATCATTCGGGATAGTGATGGTTAAATTCTCAGTCCTGTCAAAATGAATTTGTAATTAGTGCATTGTTATATTTTAAACATGGTATCATTCATCTTGTTGTATAAATAATACAACTATGACGATGTGAATATGACAAGCTATATATGCACTATATTAATTATGTTGGAATTAGATTTGTATTATGGAAAAATATAAAATAAATAAAAATAAAACAATTATTATAATTAAATCTCTCTATTTAATGTATATGCAGGATGTTCTACACCCAGATTTCAATATTTCGATACATTAGGAGATGATACTACACCTAGAAAATTGGTGTATAGGCCCACCTACTTCATTTTCCGACCTATTCTGTTACCTTAAATTGAGTTTTCAAAATATTCTCTTCTTTAGCTTTCGAAAAAAGTTATATTATAGCAGGAGCATTGTAGTGTGCACCATTTTAAAGATCATGTTTTTTTCTACAGGATTACATAGTTAATTTTTTATAGATTCTATTCAGCTCGCATTAATGCCGTTTTAAAGTAAACAATTTTTAGCTGTTTGTGTCTAAAAAACAAAAAAAGTTTATAATATTAAAAGTTTTCAAAATTTTACGTATTTAGTAACATTTGGAATTGTGTTATTCCTATTGAGAAAAGCTGATGATTAAAATGCGGTGCATCTACAATAAGTAGTTTTTAAGTAATAAAATATTTTTTATAGATATAGTAGACAATTAAAAAAATCAATTTTAAGGGCATAATCTTGGAAAGGATCGAAAAAATACACTGTATATTCTAGAACTTTGGCTGCTTTTTAGGTGCAGTATTACCTCTTAAAGAATTTAAATCTAGGTGCAAAACACCTTGTGTATATAGCTTCAAGTATCAGGGTCATTCTTCACTATTAATTCATAAAATATAGAAATAAATAACCATTAACTTTATTAATTTGTTTTTACACATGAGCGCTACTAAGTCACATAGCAGTTTATTAGTCATGTCAATGTCTGTAAATGTGGCGTGATGGAATGTGACAAATGGATTAGCTGAATACCCAACTAAACTTAGTTTTAACTACAGTTTGGTTAAATGAAATACTCATTTGGAAAATTAGATCTTCCATATTTCTAGAGAAAAATAATTTCTGGGGCTTTATTTTTTATTTTTTTATTCCGGGAATAACAATTTTCTTTTTAACAATGCTGGGGTGAAATATTGAGTGGGGGCTTGGTCCGGGAATTGAATCCAGAGCTGAAGGTTTAGTGAACACCCGTTCAACTGAACACGCCCGATGCTGCTTTACTTGCCTGATTGAAAGGCAAGTGCTCTCTACTCCGGGCTACCTAGGCCTCCTATTTAATATTTACTTATTTAATGGTAATAATAAACAAACAAACACACTGCATTAATCTACCACTTTTTCCTCCTTAGTTTAATTTTACAAATGTGTAAAAAAGTGATCTTGTCTTACCCACTATCCAGAACAACAAATAGTGAATCAGATGTGACAGGTGTCAAGTCAAGAAGAGGTCGTGACAGACTATCCAGCAATTGCAGTCTGTATCCTCCCTGAAAACAAATAAACCCAAGCCATTACTAAATATTAATAGTTGGTGTACTGTTGTCTCTATCAATTAATTGCCTTAAATTAATGTAAAACTCCCGACAATCCGAGCTAATTGGGACCAATGTCGCTAGGAATAATCATCAATACCAGGTAGTTTAAATTTGGACATTTATATTTACTGATGAGATGTATACATGTAGATATACCGCGTAGTTACCAGAATTTGCAATGCACCTTCAAAAAAAGATCGTGATTTTTTTTTACTGAACCACATTGTTTCCCAGGTGATCCGGGATCCGGATAATCAGATTATACAGATTATAGTTAGTGATCAGGATCAATTACTAACTAGGAATATTTGCCAACTATATTTTTATCTATGAGAGAGAGGGGGAAAGGCAACTCTGTGGCATCTATAATAATTATATTCTCGCTTAGTAAAATAATATTTAATATTGCTTGACGGTAGTTTATTGACCCATCAAATTAAAAAAAAAAATCATTAAAGCTAATTACTTCGTAATAATGCGTTCTGCGAAGTACTGAATGCATGTATAGTTCTTTATACACCTAATAACAAATTTTCGATGATCCGAGCCTGTTCAAACATTTAATTTACGGATGTGCAAAATCTGTTAGGTCTTAATTTATTTTTTGTTTATAATTAATGAAGCTACAGACATACTTAAACTAACTTTGATATAAGAGGTTTATTAAGCTTAGACTAGACGAATATCGCAGTCTTATCAACATATTTATTTATTCAAATGAACCCAACTTTTTGAAACGATTATTTCGAGAAAAATAAATATATCAATACAATACAGTAGAGCTTCATGTAAGTGATCTGTGTACTTAAATAATCTATGACTTTTTATCGTATATGATTCACAATCTATAACCTTGGTAATGTCTAGATTTTAAATGAGATGCTTGAAACCGCAATATTGCGGTTAGTACAGCGGTTAAGATGATTAACTTGATAGCGAATTTAACAAGTTCAGTTTAATCAAGTGTTTCACATGATACGACATTAAGCAAAAACATTCGCATTAGATTTTCAATCTTAATATTCGACTTAATCTCGTGTTAAACTCGTGCTTTACACTTAATCTTTATTATTTTCCCCCTTTTTACTAGGTTTTTATTAGCTTTCTTGTTCGTTTGTTTGTCCAGTATAAATCTTGCAATCGATTTTTAACTAACTTCCCGAGTAGCTAGATATTAGAAACTTTTAGAATAGCTCAGAACGCGGTCATAATGCATTATTTTAAATTTTAATTCTTTTAGCCGTCTCTTAGCAGAATTTAATACGTTTTCAGCAAATTTTTCTGTATGGAAAGTTAGTTCGGAAAAGATCCGCAAGTTTTTTTTTTGACATGACTTACGATCTTCATTTTGACGGATTTTCAAATTTATGATTCATGACAGAAAATGTAAAAACGTAGTATATAACGTTTTTTTTTGTTTATCTTGTAATTATCACATTATAACTAATTTTATTAAACAATAAGAATAACAATAACCATTGGTCACATCACAGTCCGAAAACTACGATTAAAAGTTGTTAAACGCTTGTCATGTTTGAGAAGCTGCGAAATTCCGTTTGAAACTAATTAATTATTTTCAGTTCACTTAACTAATTAAAACAATAAATCAATTTGTTACACTTACTACACGAGCAGGATAAGGTATCTTCCATGATACGTTGAATGGTCTACCTGACTGAATTGTGGTTTTTCCAACACCTGAAACATCAAATTATACATTATTAACTAACCTATTATAAGTATTTCGTCCATGTATAAATAGGAAAAATAAGGTATTTTGTTTTTAAAAATATATATTACTAAATTTTAATTACTTATTAAATTACTTCACTCTTACATTTCGGCGTTACTGCCCATAGAGGGCTCCGCTCGCCATAGCAACAACTCCCTATATTATACCTTATTAACCTATTACTTTACTCCTCGGTGTTACAGCCCATAGAGGGCCCTGCTCGCCATAGCAACAACTCCCTATATTATACCTTATTAACCTATTACTTTACTCCTCGGCGTTACAGCCCATAGAGGGCCCTGCTCGCCATAGCAACAACTCCCTATATTATACCTTATTAACCTATTACTTTACTCCTCGGCGTTACANTATGCAAAGGTTATATTATATAAGTGATATTTGGTTTACATTAAACATATTCCCATTTATATTTTTTGTCCTTGCAAAGTTTAGCCGTGCCTCCCATCTCTCCCCTTACCTTTTGAGTGGCGCCCCAAACCTCTTGCGCCCCTGGGCACGTGCCCATCGTGCCCCTATAGTTAAATCGGCCCTGTCTAAGAACCCATTTAATATAAGTAGTTTCTTTAAAAATCTGGCTTTATCTGAGGAAATTGTCCTTGTTTGAAATAAAGAGAGGTTTGTATTCTATACAACATCCGTTTGTATTAGACGTTGAAGACTTTCTTTAACTATACTGTTTAAAAAATTTTACATTTTGTTTAGTCGGTTTGCGTCTATAAAGTGAGACATGCAGACAGGAAAAAGCTAAAGCCGTGGTTTTTGTATTGTATGAATTAAAAGTAATGTCAAAATAGTGTAAATTCTGGTCGATAATTTTAAGTGTATAGATGAACTTTAATACCCGTTTGTCGTATCTGGGTGTGTAAAATGATAATATTATTTAAATAATTGCCATACTTGATACTTCTGAAAGTAATTGAGTGTTATATAACTTTATAATATTGAGTTAAGAATTGACAATGTAATTAGTTCCAATTGTTTTCTTATTCTGAAGAAATTAATCGCGCGACAAATTTAAACTCCTGTTTAAAAAGGAAGAGTCAGTAGTCATATAGGACAACTCCCGATATTATACCTTATTCACCTATTTACTCCTCGGTGCTACAGCTGATAGAGGGCCTTACCCGCCATAGCAACAACTCCCGATATTATACCTTATTCACCTTTTTACTCCTCGGTGCTACAGCTGATAGAGGGCCTTACCCGCCATAGCAACAACTCCCGATATTATACCTTATTCACCTATTTCTTTACTCCTGCCTTTATTCTTCGTTACTACTTTTTATGCAGGGCCCCTGCCAGTCATAATAACTCCATGATATTCCTCTCTGCCCTATAATATTGTCCTAGTATTAGGAGAATATTCGGACTTGGCAGAACTCTTTTCATCTCATGACTGGGTTTATACTCGGTCATTGTGGATTTAACAGGTTTTTACCTCCCGGGAAATCTCACCAATTTATGATGAATAAATCTAAATTTAGTGTAATAAGTTCAACATTCTTACCTTTGACCATTCCACAAGGTTCTGTTGAAGTGGAGTTCTCTAGGAAATCTAGATCGAATTTCCTGGGGGATGGATAGTTCAGTACTAAATGACTGAACGTCATTCCTATGTTCAAAAGAGCTAAGAGCAGACATACTGGAGTGTTTCTATAACAGAAAAGAAACAACAAACATATATTAGTAACATTTTACTACGATGTAACAGCTAGATAAGTCAAATAAAGTTGTTAAGCGATGATCTAAAGTAATGGTTTAACCCCTTAAGAGAAATCTATTTCTTAGGAAAATATTTTACAATATACATATAATATAATATTTTCCTTCTCTGTAGTATTTGCACTATCACATAGCCAAATATGGCGTGTAAAGGCCTCATGATATTTGCGCAAACATGATGATTGATGTGTATGGCCTAAATCTGTCTGACATTAGGATTGCGCTAACATCGCGTCATGGGGACCTTTAGTCGTACCTGAATCTTAAGGCGCAAACATTTTGACTGTGAATGGGGCTGCTTGATGTTTGGCGTGTATGGCCTAAATTTGCCTGACATTAGGATTGCGCAAACATTACGTTTCCGCAAAATGTTTGATCGCGTGTATGGGTCCTTAGAATAAAGTAAGTAATAGATAAGACATCATATCAAATCTTTACCCCATACCCCCGGATAAGGACTGAACCAATTTAGATGAAGTTTCGTATAATTGATCAGGAAAATTCATACACTGAGGCGAAGTTAATAAATAAATTTTAACTTTATAATTATGAAAAAAAAAAATGTAGTCTAAGAACAGGGCCGTTTTAGACGTTCACTGCGCCCTGGGCACCCTATCACGATACCACATTTTCACAATACCAACGAAACCCTTTTTACGTGATACTTTACGCCTAACCAATTTTTACTCTCTAATATAAAGAGGAAGTATTATGATGGCACGAAAACTCGAATTTAAATTTTGATTGGATTAGCACGTTTTGAGGTCCACTGAGATTTTAAGAAATGCCTGTCTGTCGTCTGTCTGTGCAGATGCATGGAGCCTAAACTACTGGGCCGAATTTGAAGATATCTGGCATACATGTTAAAAAAAATCATACCCCGAGAAAAAATTGAGTAATGAATTTTAGCCATAAAATAAATTAGGCCATAAATTTGGGGCAGTATCCCCCAAAGACTATGAAAAAATTATTTTTCGAAAACAGTTCCGAAAATCTAAAATGTAGTCCATTTAAATTCGAATCTAACGATATAAACCGTTTTCTCGGGAAAAATCTAGTTTCCGAGACATTGATGAAAATAAATCTGATTTTTTTTAAAC
>KZ651330.1:278100-290359 GCA_001010745.2 Gerris buenoi
ACATCGGCCATTGGCGCCGGAACATTTGTGTCGGTCCTCCACTATTACTACTCCACTAATGTTTACTTAGTGTATGTAGGGGAGGACCCTTTTCCATCACCCCCCTTAGTCCTCCTGGTTCCTCAGCACCAGTCTGAGGGAGGAGGGTTGCAGTCCATCGATGCCGGTGCTGACTTTGGCTATTCGACCGGCCGAGGCAGACGACCACCCCGCGCCCCCCAAAGCACCCCAGAAGCAGCCATCCCGTCAGAAGAGCACCGTTCGACCCGGCTCCCCTGCCTCCGTCAGGTTCACCTTCGCTCCCGGCACCCACCCCCAGGAGGCGTGCCCCCAGAACACCCCAAGAGACAACGAGGCAGCCACGCCCACGACCGGCTGTCAGCAGATGGACTGCCGGGGGGTGCCACATAATCGACAAGCACCTGTCAAGCGGACGAAGGTTAGTTCTCAGCAGAGACTTCTCTACTGTCCTCACCTCCCCGTGCCCATAATTGGCTACAAGGGAACCCATCTACCCCTCTACCCCGTCAGCGAGTAATAAGCGAGGGGCAGATGGTAATGAGGACAGTCCTAAACTAGCTGAGACGAAGACATTAAAACAACTAAACCTAGTATCACAGATAAACCTAATCCTAGTATCACAAAGCATCCCGGTCTCGCCTCCTTTGTGAGTGAATCACAAAAGGAACCCACTCTTCCTGCCGGACGAAAAAAATAGCCGGGGAGAGTGGTAGCGAGACCGGTCCTAATCTAAATATTAAAAAACTAAGATTAAAATTTACCTAATCTAGTATCACAGTGTAATGTCCTAACCTAATATCACAATTACTTAATCCTAATGGTAACTAGTAGTTCCTAAGCTAAACCTAATACTAATATCACAGTTTACCAGCCACCGCCTTCCCTCCACTCTAGGTACAGTGGAAGGAAACCCGCCTGCCTACCGCGTGGAACATATATACGGGACAGGCGGTAACGGAGACCAGTACTAAATCTAGGTTAAAATTTTAATAAAACTAATTACCTAAAACTAATTAAAATAATAAATAAATAAATAAATAAAATAAGGAATCTGCCTCCCTACTGCCAAGAGTGGCCCTCGGGAACCCACCATCACTGCCGGACGAAATGTATAGCCGGGGATGGTGGTAGCAGATCCTTTCCTAACCTAAACACAATAATAAATAAATAAATAAATAAATATTAAAACAAAAATACAAAAATATTAATTAGTTTTAGTTGTGATGGGATCAATTAATATCTATTTATACTAGAAAACATTAATAAAATGACTACAAAAACTTTCACTAAATCTCGAACTAATCAGTCAGTATTTTATTCCTTTATTTGTCCAATGATGACCCCGTTATAAGGAAATACTAGAAAGCATTAAAAAAGAACTCAAATTTTGAGATGACTACAAAAAAGTTCAGTCAAAACTCGGACAAATGAATAATAGTTTTTCTGAACTTTATTGATCCGATGATTACCGTCGATCATTTAATACTAGAAAAGCATGATAAAAGAACTCAAATTTTGAGATGACTACGCAAAAGTTCAGTAAAACTCAGACAAATGAATCAGAGCTTTACTGAACTTAGCTACTACTGGACTTGGCTAGAACTACTGAACTTAGCTAGAGAGTAGAAGAGCTTTACTTTGCTGTCTGTGTAATTAAATTGTGTAAGTCAAATTCAGTCTGTGTAATCAAAAAATTGGATTTTCAACCAATATCAGGTATATTTTTTAACACATGAAGTATTTAATTAAATTATGTATTGTAATACCCCAACTTAAGTAAATTCTGAGTTATGTAATAGCCGATACTGCTGCTAAATGTGATCAAGGATTGATTCTGTAACTTTGAAACCTCCCTTTTCATGTGATTATTTATCAGAATGTGATATGAAGTTGCGCGCGCAGCCTGTCAACGTTAATCTGTAAGATTGTTTCTTTTCTGTTGTCAATAAAGTTGATGTTTAGTTAGTGATATATTACAACTTAAAATTGATTTTAATGTATCCGTCAGGTTATATTATTTTTTTATACATCCATTATATTTACATCAAATCGAAGTCGAAATCATAACAGATTAACTCCATATTATTGTTTTAATTTTGGTTTTCGTACTGAAGTAACTTTTATTTGAAATCATTTTCGGACTTCATTTGTGAAAGGAATTTTATCTTGTAATTAGGTACATTAATTTCTATTCGAACTATTTTATTGCGTTGTGTTGTTCTTTTTGTATTATTATAATACAGAGTAACTTCATTAGTTTTCATTTTCGGACTGAAATAACTTTTATTCACTCACGG
This sequence comes from Gerris buenoi, assembly GCA_001010745.2. Lineage (NCBI taxonomy): Eukaryota > Metazoa > Arthropoda > Insecta > Hemiptera > Gerridae > Gerris > Gerris buenoi. The sequence continues at coordinate 280,419 of KZ651330.1, forward strand.
CGTGGCAGCAAAATTAGGCATTTTGTACTGTTTTTGCAGTCTGGAAAATATAATATTTCTTGATTGATAAAAAAGGGGGCGCCGCCAGGCCCCCCATTTTAAACTAATAGGTAAATGGCAATAGAGGGGAGGGGGGACGGGGGCGCCACAGATGACTTTGATCCGGGTGCCTGAACCCCTAGGGACGGCCCTGAGGACTAGGTATCGTTACTGACAGAGAAAATTATTGTTCAGTGTAGCTCAGTTGGTAGAGCGCTATACTGGAAATATAGAGGCCCGTGGTTCAAGTCCCGGCGCTGGAGTCTATTTTTCTCTGTCTCCCATTGTTAAAAATAATTAAAATTTGATTTAAAATACAAAAAACATATTCATGATTGAATGTTGTTCCATAAGTGAAGAAATGTTTTTTTTTTTGTCCTAGTGTTTTTTTGTTTTTTTTGTTTTTGTTTTTTTAACCTTTATAGTACCTAAAAATTTTTTAATGTTAATCATCTAACATTAATCAAAGGTAAAGATAATTAGATGGAAACATGACTCAGGTTTGAGAATCTAGCCAGGAATGTTTGGCTATTAGATGCCTTTTGGCATGTCATTCCAACCTTTGCATTGTTACATGTTACGATATCCAACTGGGTGGAGCCTTAATGAGTATCAGAAGAAGGTTTAGTGTTAGCCAATAGTACAGATGAGATGGGAGATATGAAGAAAAGAGAGAGAAACACTTGTCCTCCTTGATGAACAGAGGCTTAGACCTGTCGGTACGATACGATGAAACCAAGAAAACAAATACCGGCCAGATATCCAAGAGATCGAGATGACATTATATGATCATCTGACCTTGACTTAAACCACATGCCTATGAGTCAGGTTACGGAATAAGCAGGATCTCAACCGGCCCCACGTCGAACCTTACGAGCAAAATAAAAACAACCGACTCAACTAAACCTGTGTGAAAACCGCGCTTCTAGCTTCTAGCTTAAATCTCACGCCTCCCTCCCACACCCTTAGATTGCACTCTTAAGGTATTACAGGTTGCGCTCACGTATATAAGCCACGCTAATTTCTACATCGATTTTTTTCCATGATAATTTCATTCACAAGGTTTTTTTTGTTTTTTTTCATGGTAAAATAAAATAATTGTTTAATATCTCATAATTTTAAAAGGTCGAAATATAAGATTTATTTTTAATTTAATTTTTTTCCATACTACACCTTTCGAGTTTTTAGATCTTACAATATGGGAAGAAAATACTCATGTTATGGAATGGTCAAAAATATATGTATATAATTACAAGATAAAAAGAACTTTTTATATACTACGTTTTTAAATTTTTTCGTCATAAGTCATAGATTTGAAACCCGTCAAAATGAAGATCGTAAATATGGGCCATGTCAAAACAAATAAAAAAACTTGCGGATTTTTTCCGAACTAACTTTCCATAAAGAAAAATTTGCTAAAAACGAATTAATTTCTGCTGAAAGATGGCTAAAAGCATTATAATAATGCATTGTCATCGTTCTGAGCTACTCTAAAAGTTTCAAATGTCTAGCTACTCGGGAAGTTAGTTTAAAATCGATTTCAAGATTTGTACTGGACACACAAGCAAACAAACAAGAAAGCAAGCTAATAAAAACGTAGTAAAATTAAAAAATATACCGAATTAATTTTTCAATGTATATTTATATTCCCCGTTTCCTCGCTATGTGCACGATTGCCAATTATGTTACTTTAAATGTGAGTCAGCACACATCGTGTACAATTCAAGCTAGAATCTTATTTAGAGAACCCTTCCTAAATTTAGGGCTCTGGGGTTCGATTCCTAGCGGCGGAGGAAATTTCTTGTATGAGTATCTCCTTTCCCCTTTAATACTATTTAATTACAATTCTCTAGAAATAAATTGCCATATTTAAAATATCTCAATTTGTATTTATAGATATTTATACATGTAAAAACAGGGATAAGTGGCTCCATTCACGGTGAAGAAAATATATGTTTATCTACGATTGATACGTAATATAAACATTGTATCTCTGTTTAGACTCGTAGAAAGTGATTCTTTACACACATGTATTAATTGCGCATGCGTGTCTCATAGTTTTGAACAATTCCTCTTTTTTTCACTCTAGTGACGAAAAGAAGAAGAATAATTCTTCAACTTTACACATGATTAGCGAGTTTGTTTAAATTTAACATAACTAATTTGATGTTTATTTAATAAAAGTAACTGTTTGTATCGAGTTTTTTGTGAAAATCAATGAGTGATTTAAGTGATTATGACGAATATGAGGAGAATAATACGCCTTCCGAAATAATTAATTCGGCACAAAATACAACTGACGAATTGATGTCATCTTTATCAAAAGAGAACTACGAGCTTAAAATCTAACAATCGTAGATAAAGTACGGTACGCAACTCGTGCGAAAACGGCATTTTGCATCGCTCGAGTTTACACCCTCGCTAATGCTCGGGTGTTAACTCCACACTCGCATGATAAAATGCTACTTTCCACACTCGACGCGTAATGTACTATTTTATGTGTCTCCTTAATAATAAAAAGTGATATTTCATCCGTGTAAATTAGGATATCTTCAAACCTCGTTAAGCTCGTAGCAACGGACATAAGTTTATATTTAAAAAAAACAAAAAAACAATTAATTTTTATATAAGCCATTATATCTATTTAAAGACCAACGATTCAAAACAAACATTCATTTATATTGGAATAAATGTAGTTTCTTTGCTTAGAAATAAAAAAAATGATTTCGAAGGGGTCGTCGCCACCGGGGACACTACTCGATTCTTGATTCTATAAATGATAATGGCTAAAGTAGTCTTTCTAGCAACTAACTCTGGTTAGAGCTCTATTTCTCACATCAGGTGGTATTTAAATTTGACATGAATCTCTATTTTTTAAGTCCGTTTAAATAAAAATCGATAAAGAAAGAAAAAAATAAATTTGGGAAACATTTAATTTCCAATTTATATTCTGCACTTTGTGCCAAATGAGTCTTAGCTCGTTGACAAATGCAGTGGGGAGCCAATGAGAGCTGAGGATTATAAGATTCTGAGTTCTCATTGGCTCCCCACCCCATTTGTTTTACTTTCCAGAGCTGTCAACGAGCTAAGACTCATTTGGCACTAACTTCTAATTAACTCTACTTCTAATTAACTTTATTGATAAAAATAAAACATCCGATTTAGCTGAAAATGTAATTAGTACTTCTTAAATTATGTTTAATTATAAAGTCAAATTAAATAAGGTATTAAAGGGGGCCGGCGTGGCCGAGTGGTTAGCGCCCTCGGCTCCGAAACCAAGGTCCAAAAACCCCAACGTGAGTTCGAATCCCGGAGGGGTCAGACATGTTTCACACTGATGATCTCATCGAGTAGATGAGTAAAGTGGTCGGATAACCCCCGTCCTGTAATGACCTAATAAGCAGTCGAACGTGACTAAAAAACCCAGAAAAAAAAAATAAATAAATAAGGTATTAAGTTTTGTTTCAGTTTTTCGAGCCGATTTTTTTTGTTATAGTTTTGTCAACTTTTTGAGCTGAAACGATAAACTTAATACCAAAATAAAGTTTTCTGTAATGGCTCAAATATAGAAACAAATTCTGAGACGTTTCTTAAAGTCAAAAAGTTTTTTATTTGACATGCATAGTAAACGTATTAATTAATTGGTTTTCAAGACAATTACAGCTCGATAGTTCTGTTTAGTAAATGACTAAAAAAAACGTAATTATTGTGAGAAAGACGAGACGTTTCCTATATATGATCGTTAACAAAGACTGGAAATCAAATTATAGTTATTCTTCCTTTCGTGACCTTGTCTGCAAGGAAGTTCTCCGTCATTTTTCTTGTCAAAAAAACAACCTAATTTTAAAGATATTCTACTGTAATATTCGAAACAACTAAAGTTGTACTATAAATATAAATTGCGTACAATCCAGACCTAAGAAACCTATATGTAAAATTTACTAATGACAAAAAAAAGGGATGTATAGATCTCTTTTTAGGTGAAAAAGACTAGAATTCTGAAACTGAAATTTTGTCTTCCGGTATTCAACCCTGCTTGAACCCATTAATTTATGTCATAGTTTTAGATTCAAGAAATCAAGAATGTCTTAGAAATTTACAAAATTGTAACATTACTATATATATTGAATATATTTGCATGCGAGTGTGGAGTTTGCACCCAAGCGATAGCGAGGGTAGTAAAACCACAAGAGCAATGCAAAATGAAGTTTTCGCACGAGTTGCATACCCTACTTTATCTACAATTGTTCAATTTTAATAATAAATACACAAAAGAACAAGCAAAATTAGTTATGAAATGTAAACAAACACGCTAATCGTACAATAAGGTGAAGAATTCTTCTTGATATCCTTATGTAAATAAATCTTCTTTATTCCTTATGTGAATAAGGAAGACGAATTATGAAACGCGCATGCGCAATGAATACAACTACGAGAAGAATCACTTTCTACGCATCTAAACAGAGATAAAATGTTTATATTTCGCGGGCTGTACACCAAGTGCGCCGGGAAAGGTCGGGTCACGGTAGAAGTGCGTCAGCCCCTTTTTTTAAGGGCACGGTCGAAGTGCGCCGGGTTAATCCCATCTATTGAAACAGGTAGTCCGCCCTCTAAGTATCTCTAACCACCTTCCGAAGGACTAATCGTTGTCAATATTCCCATATACTCAATATAAAGCAGTTGGAAGTTACTTTTACTTTTAACAAACTGTTCAGAGTGATATGACAATCATTAGCAAATCTCAGTGCTTAGGAGAATCTGTAGAATATTCATAATAGTAGAATAGTCTCGTATGAACAAAATCTATATTGAGCCAGAAAATACATTTTAATTTATAAATATTTAAAATGACAAAAATAAAAAAAAATATTATAAAATCAGAATAAGTTACCATTTAAACTGCTTAGGGAATTCAAGAAATTTCAATATATGATCAATATATTAGAGAAAAAAAATTATTTTATAAATATTAAAAATTACATAAATGTGTCACACAGGGCCTAGATCAACTTAACATTAAATGTAATATACATATAATACAGTGTCTATATAGGAGAAATATATTAGAAAATAATAATCATAACATAATACAAAACACAATTGATATAATCCCAAAATCATCAAGAACGGAAAACTTGTTGGAAGGAAAGCGGCTTCTATTAGGTTATTATTTTCCTGTAAATATTTATTAGTTTTTGCAATTTTCCATGAGAGATTATAGTTCTTTAAAAATAAAGGATTTATCCCATTCCAAGCTAAGGTCAATCGTTAATCACCATCCACAGGTAAGTAATACCATTCCTTCATCCTTCCGCTTTTAATAATCCTATGTTACTGACCTGTTAAGAAGCTCATACCCTATCAATATTTAGTATGCAGGCAACAGATAAAGATTACAGAACTGCTATAATCCATTCGGTAGTGATAGATTTCAACTTAGTCCCTAATTTTGTAGTTTGTTGGATTCCAATTTCCGTTCCCCTACAAAGCAAAGTTCTTTGGGTTTAGACAAGGTGAAAAAAGGGATAACCCGGCTATACCTGGCCTCACCCTTCAGACCCTTTGAATAAGAGGCTGGCGCACTTCGACCGTCACCTTTTTCTAATCCTAAGGGGGGCTGGCGCACTTCGGTACCAGCCATTTCGCGTACCAATCGTAGATAATAGTTATTTTTTCTCACTAGTAAAGTGATTTTTTTATAGGAGATACGACAAAACGTTATAAAAAAAGTTTTTCAAAAAGAAAAACTGCCCCACAAAACCCTCCACCTACTTTGATTTTTTTTATTTTTCCATTCCATATTTTGCCTATTATGCGGTTAAGAAATTTTAAAATTATTAATTTTAGCAGTGTTATCAGTGCCATAAAATATATTTCAAATTTCGAAAATACCACTGTGAATTATTGCGTTTTTTTATTTTTCTTATTCTTAATTCTTATAACAATTACCTAAATGTCTTCACACACAAATAAAAGTAAATTAAAAACTTTTTTGCTCTTGCATAATTTATTAATTTTATAAGAACTCCTCCTAACGATATTTTTCAATATGTTTTTGACAATCAATTAGAAAATAATGCTATATATCAAAGTAAGCGGAGGGTTTTACAATTTTGTATTCTAACTCAGTTGTTCTTTGTGATCAACTTATTTAAATAACATTTTGTCCTATCTCCTAGAGAAGAAGCACTTTACTTGTCATAAGAACTAATTTATGCCATAAATTAGTTTCCATTTAAGCAGGGCTGAACCCCAGAAGATGAAATTTTAATTAAAAAAAAATTATAGACTTTTTTAGCATGCGTCGATCCGGGGACATACTATATTATAAAACAGTCATCTCATTTTTTGTTATCAGTAAATTTTATAGGCAGGTTCCTTAGGTTCGGAGGCACTTCTTTAAATTGTTACTCCCCTTATAAACAAAAGAGAGAGGAGTATCAATCTAAAGAAGATGTTTGGAATATTCTTCTTTAGACTGTTACTCCCCTTATAAAAACGGAAGTGTGATATTCCTTTGTCCTAAAGTTCGTATACATATAAAACTACTTAGAGAAAGCAACTTTCTCAGTCTATGACAATCCTGAATTCAGGTTATATCTATGTATAAAAATAAGAGTTAGATGCGCGTGAAATTCACTGCTATCAGCTTGTACATTGAAGTTGTTCCATAAAGGAAATGTAGCATGTGGTTTTGCCTTGTTAGGAGTTGTCTCAATACAGGAAAAAGTCTGTTTTGGAAGCTTGTTGACATTCCGCATAACTTCTATGAAGGAAATGTAACAAGTCGTCTTCTTCTATTTACAGGCTTGTTTGTTATTGTGAACGAATAAGACGAGATGTCTTCTTAACTTGCTTTTCTTTTTCTTGCTTCTTGCTTTATTTGTTATTCTGTCGTAATTCTTATTCGATTTGTAGAATAGAATATAGACTTTGTATTTGTATGAGTTTATTATACTACTGTTCAAACAGTAGTATTTGATTTATAATTATCTATTACATTTTCAAATCTTGTTTCCTTATTCCATCTTACCCACATTTTCGCTCATTTTTTATCTATACGATAATCAATGGCAGCAAGTCACTATGTAACCTAGGGTATGCGAATATGGTAGTGAAGGTGAACTTCTAACTAGAAGAGCGAAATACGTCCCATCTTTGTGGGAATTTAACAAATAAGTTAATGCCTCAGTCGCAACACGACGTATAGCTAGTTCCAATTTGTCGGTATAATAGTTATAATTATTGTACAAATATATTTTCACAAAATCACAAGACTACAGACTGACTGACTCATCACGATATTTCTAGAACCGCTAGGGCCTATGGCATTGAAATTTGGAAGGTAGGTTCCTCTAACCTCTAGGTGTTCTCGCGGAGGTTAGGTTACTCTAACCTCTAGGTGTGCTAGCTAAGAAATTATTTTATGATCCGCCATATTCTGCTAAAGGTGGCAGCCGTTTTTATGCAAAATTTGACAAAAACGTATCTTTTGAAACATGTGCGCTAGAACTTTGAAATTTGTTTAATGTAATGTAAATTAGAAGTTTTGCTTCCATGCTTGTGAAAAACTTTCTATTGTTCTACTCTATATATTCAATGAGGATTTTGTATGAATTAATTCTAACACATTCTATGGTAACAGGACTTAGCGACTTTAAGTTGATTCCTTAAGATTAAATGTTTCTTTTTCATCCTGGTCTATCCTCAAACAAATGCTTCGTCTTAAAACCTGTCTGGTATTTAATTACAGATGCCTTTTATGGCAGAAACATTAAATGAATAACATATTCGCTAAACTTAGGCAGTGCGTTGAAACTGTAGGTTTTTAGGAAAAAAACTAGTTTACTTTAAGCTTATAAAAGTTCAGCTTCCAAAAAGAAGTTCATCTTCCAAAAGTAGCATAGAATAATTAGCTAATTTCTAAATGCTGTCCAGGTTTGGAACTTGGAACAGAGAGCATTTCACTTATGTCCTTTGCCTCAGTTCTAAATGCTTTTCAGCTGGTAAACTAGTTCTCAAATTATTCTTGCATAAATAGAAGTGACCTATTTCAGAAACGCTATATTCCTATGCTTGTGTCTTGCAGTTCCTTAATATTATTTTAAACAACTTTTAAAAATGGACTATTCGCTCCTAGAGCTGGCTAGTAAAGAGGCGGAATAATGGTGAATATAATATCGCTTTATATCTATTTTATCGAATCTTTTTAATTCCTCATGTACTTAATGAATTCGATTTTGATATTTTGATGTATTCACACGTTTTGAGGTCCTTTAAGTTGAAAAAGTAAATTTAATTTAAATCAAATTATAATTATTTTTAACAACGGGAGAAAGACAGAGAAAAATAGACTCCATCGCCGGGACTTTGATTTAATTTAAAATTTAAACTTTCCGTTTCCGTAGTATAAATAGTACCAAAAACTTAAAAAAGTATTTTTTTTTTTTTAAATGTCTTTCTCTGGATTTAGTGCTAAATCGATTTTGATGAAATTGTGCATATATGTACAGAAAAATCATACCCAATAATAAAGAATTGAATTTGATCTCTATATTTAGGGGTGCAACCCCTAAAAAGTGAAATAAAATTCACGGAATTAGTTTTGACGAATTTTGTTAAACACATTATATTTCGTTGTTCATTAAACATAGGTCCATTAAGCTTAGGTCTTTCAAAGGGCTTAAAGACATCTCAGGGAAGGTTTTGGTCTTTCAAAGGGCTTATAGACATCTCAGGGAAGGTTTAGGTCTTTCAAAGGGCTTATAGACATCTTAGGGAAAGTTTAGGTCTTTCAAAGGGCTTATAGAGATCTCAGGGAAGGTTTAGGTCTTTCAAAGGGCTTATTGACATCTCAGGGAAGGTTTAGGTCTTTCAAAGGGCTTATAGACATCTCAGGGAAGGTTTAGGTCTTTCGAAGTGCTTATAATAAAAGGCCAATGAAAGGTTTAGTCTTTTAAAGGGCAAACAACTCTACACGCTGTGTAAAGTATATAATTAATGTATAAATAATAGACAACAAACAATTTATTATTGCTTATATAATATAAACAATGCAATAATAAATTTAATTCATATAATAAAAACGCCGGTTTTCGATTACACCAATTGTGAAATAATCTGGTAAACACTGATTTTTTTTTTTTTTATTACTAAAAAAAAAGTTTGAATTTGTTAAATATTTCCTCTTTTTGTAAACAATATTTTTTGTCTTATCATTGTTCTTTAATAATTAACGAAGATATTTCCTGTCTTAGAAAATTATTATCATTAGAAATGAATTGATAATTAAATGCGATGTTTCCTATCTATATTTTTGATCCGTCCAATTTTATTATAAACTTCTATTTTTAAACTAAACATTGAAAGAATGTAAGATGACTACAACAATAAAAAAATATTATTTGTACTATATATATTTTAATAAAATCTCTAACCAAAATAGATAAACATATTTATTTTAAAAAGTCGCGTATTGTTTTCGGGTTTTATAGAAATAATCACAATGTCAGAAAATTCAAAAGACACACAAAAGGACAAATATTTGTATACTAACAAAGATATTTTTAATTTTGTATTTTACACTTATTTATTTATACGAAGAATCGACTTTAAACATTTTTTGTTTATTAGTTCAATTTTCACCCCATTTTGATTTCCAATGAGATAAAAAGTAAATAATTATTTATAATACTAAACGTATTTTTTCAGTTTATTTAAAACAAGCATTCGCCCCGCGCTTCGCGCGGGGTTCATGCTTGCAATCAGTGGCTGTATATTATTACTATTTTATATCTACTACTATCATATTGGTTAATTGAGTAGGCCATTTCAATAAATATAATACTGTATACTTAATTATTTGTTTAGCTTAATATAGAAAATATGAAAATTGCTTAACA
>KZ651330.1:304411-322408 GCA_001010745.2 Gerris buenoi
ATATATATATATATATATATATTAAAACTGGGCAAAAGTTCGCAAAGTTAACTTCAACTAATTTGATACTAATAATGTAAAACTTAAGAATTATTAACCTGATTCCCAAGCATTATTAATTGAATTGCTTGATTTACACACCCACTCTCAGAGAACGAACCAACATTCAGCTTTATATTGATATACAACCTAAATATTATTAACTTTTAATGATAAAATTACCAGTCATTTAGGAGTATTCGCCCTTGAACAAATATTTTGTCCCACAGTCAGAATCGTTTTCGACTAAAGTATGGCGGTAATTAACAAACATTCAGGAAATAAAAATAACAAGCATATTTTGTTAGTGAATCACTAACTTGTAAATACAATTGATTGTTAAATTAAAGAATAATTCTTCAAATAATTTTAGATGGAAATCACAATTAAAATTTATTGCAAACTTTTTTTTTAATGCTGTGAGAAATTTAAAGTTGTAAATGAATTCTTCTCTTGGTACAATTCAAAATGTACATTAATCTTTAATGTAAACGGTATTACTTTAGGAATGAATTTATTTCTTATATGGTAATAGCCTTGTAAGTCCTTTAGCCCGATGTAATAAGAAACCTCGGGTGTAGTCTTAGAGATGTCCCTTGGAATTATTAAAGAGCCTCGACAGAAGGGAGTGTTCGGAATTGAATGAGACTTTAGAAGCGCAGTATATTCTAGCGTCTAATTAAAAGATTTTCCAGGTTTTTTTTTTTTTTTTTTACTTTAATCTTGAGAGTCTTCGAATGCCCGACATGACTACGAAGAGGCAGGAATCTACAATACATAAATTCTCAAATATTTATATTAATAGATTTTGAAACATAAGTCGTAATAGCATAATTATGCCTCAAGAGGTTCATAGAAACTAACACAAGAGTAGGCTGGTATAGAAACTAGCGCAAGAGTAAGCTGGTAGAAACAAACACGAGAAGGCTGGTATAGAAACTAGCACAAGAGTAAGCTGGTAGAAACAAACACAAGAGTAGGCTGGTAGAAACAAACTCAAGAGTAGGCTGGTAGAAACTAACACAAGAGTAGGCTGGTAGAAACTAACACAAGAGTAGGCTGGTAAAAACTAACACAAGAGTAGGCTGGTAGAAACAAACACAAGAGTAGGCTGGTAGAAACAAACTCAAGAGTAGGCTGGTATAGAAACGGTTTTACTCGCGCGCAATACTTCAACACGATTCAAGCAGGCAGGAAATAACGTATGTGTAAAGGCCGCTAATGTGTGAATCCTGATATTTTCTACAATCTGCCTCTTATCTATGTGATAGTACGTATCTAATCCTTATTAAGGTGGGATAATAATAATACTTCATCTGAGAATGTGTGAATCCCAATATTTTCTAGAATCTGCCTTCTTGTATGTATCTGAGAACCTTAAATAAGATGGGATAGTATACTATATCTGAGGCATGAGAACGTATTAGTAAGTTTTTATTTTTTCGCGGATCTTTTTCAAGGGCATTGATTGCTCATGATCATGATATGAATTGCAGTAGCTCCTACTTCATTTGCTAATGGCTCACTTTATGAGTAACACCTTTGGCTGTGATCTAATAGAGGTTCGAATCGTCGGGATAGATCCTATCTCAGACTATACCTTCTACGCCATTAAGTTGATTTAAAAATAATATTATGAAATTAATATAAAGTAATCAAAGTTAATATAAAGTTGGCCTTTACCCTTATAATCCTTAAGCTTATCCAATCGGTTTAAAACGTTATGATTGAGACGACACAATATCAGACGATATCTCAGGATGAGGAGTTATTGTGGTTAACAAGTCAGGAGTTTTATGTTATGATTATTAACAGAATGTATAAGGAGTGGTACTGGATGATATAATTTTTATTGTAAGGCATAAGTTAAGCTGATTCAAGAGGTTGAAAACGTTAACATTGAGACTAGACACAATATCAGACGATATCTCAGGATGAGGAGTTATTGTGGTTAACAAGTCAGGAGTTGTATGTTATGATTATGATAACAGAATGTATACGGAGTGGCACTATGAGATATCGTTTTCATTGTAAAGCTTAAGTTAGGTAACTGAAACTGAAGAAGGCTAAATTTGTATTACGGTATCTTCTAAAGCAAAGATAACATAACTTTTCAAGCAAGAATGAAGAAAGCCAATAAAGATGCTGTGAAATATCAGTAGGGAATATCACCGAATTTCAGTTACGCAAGTATTAAACCATTACACATAGCTTGTTGATGTAAGATGGAACTGGGAGTGTCGTCTATACTTGAAGTAGAGAAGACGGGTCGCCATCTTTCTCAAGTATGATATCTTACATATTATATACCTACTGTGTAAACCGTTACCTGTAATAAAGATCTCTACTTCCTATTAAAGTATAAAAGGTTCGGTGCTTCTTTAGATTATTACTCCCCTATGATTTTTTTTTAGAATTTAAATGACTTCGACTAAATATAACTATTAAGACAAAGGGATGTTTAGTCCAATATACTTTGGGACAAAGGGATATCACACTTCTGCTTTTATAAGGGGAGTACCAGACTAAAGAATAACATTCCGCACACCATCTTTGGTTTGTTACTCCCTTCTGTTTTTAATAAGAGGAATAGAAATTAAAAGAAGGATCAAATGTTCAGTATAATAGCTACATTTATTATAAGGATTTTTTTTATATAATTGAATTGAGTTTAAAAAGCTAATGAGTTTGAACTTAATGATAAAAATTATAGTAAAAAAATGTTGGTGACCATAGTTTTTATGGCTTATTTTTTTTTGTAAACTTTTTAAACATTTTTTAATACCAAGGCTGAAGTTAGATGGAAAAGGATGGGCTTGCTCGACCTAGAAAAGAACATAACTCTCCCTCTTAACGGAGTTTTAAGCCCGAACCTGAATCACCCATCCTGATATTTAGGTTTTTACTTTACGCCTCTATAGAATGACCTATACCAGTTTTTAATAGAATTAAAAAAAAAAAAATAGATTTTTGATAATTTGTTCTGAGTATCAAGGTAGTAAAGTCATTGATTCTAATTATTTCTTTAAAATAAAATTCTTAAGTTAAAATTTATGTACTAACAGTGAATTTTATGTTAATAAATCTATATTTCCCGAAGGAGACCGCGATAGATATTTTAGATTCAGTGGGATCATTAACAATGGAAACGCTCACAATGAGATCATTTACAACTGGATGTCAGTAAACTGACAAAATTTGGAATAATGATGTATAATTATAACTAGAGCATTAAGCAATGCAAGAAACCGAGAGATAAAGTTAGTTAAAGCAACTTAATGATGAAGCATGGTTAAATAACTTGAATGCAAGGAATAGGTATATACACAAAGGATTGAAATTTGTAGAAGAAACCTAAAGAAAGGATTGAAATTTGTAAAAGAAACCTAAAGAAAGGATTGTCATTTGTACAAGAAACCTAAAGAAAGGATTTAAATTTGTACAAGAAACCTAAAGAAAGGATTGAAATTTGTAGAAGAAACCTAAAGAAAGGATTGAAATTTGAAGAGAAAACCTAGGGTAAAACTGAAGAATACGGTGCTGTGAGGGGAAGAGGTTAGAAAAGTGTGCAGGCCTTACAGGAATGTATAATTTTGACAAAGGGATATCAACTCTCCTATGAATCATGCATATTTAATCACTCAAATATATAAATCATACAAATGTACTGCTTGAAAAAGGAATATAATCCTTAGTTGCCAAGCGATTCTATTCTCGGCCACACCGTGTATCTCAGTTCAACCAAAACATAGAGATAAAGTTTGTCATAATAACTAAGAGATGAAACTCGTTCAAGAAACTAAGGGATAAAGTTTCTTTAAGAGAGATTGAACTTGTGTAAGGAACTTAGAGGTAGAGTATAGTTTGGAAAATTAGGGGTAAAGTTGCTATGCTTAGGGGATGTACAAAAAAATGAAGAGATAAAGTTTCCACCCCAAAGTTCAAGCATCAGCTTTTTTAGGGGCGCTCATCCAGTCCATGTGAAAAGACATTATAAGTAGCTAATATAATAATTTTGAAATTGTCAAATCTCAATTGTCTTATTATAATTGTGAAAAAAAAGTTTGCTTAAGCAATCAAGAAATGAATTATATTAAAATCTGAGGGATTAATTTGTGTAATAACATGGAAATGAAGTTTGTAGAAGAAACTAAGAAATGAAGTTTGTCTTAACAACAAAGAGATGAAATTTATTCAAGAAAACATGGGATGGAGTTTTTGTAAGCTGCTGAGAGATGGAGTTTATGTTAGGAACAGATAGATAAGTGATAAGGTATATTAAGCAAATTAGGGATTAAGTTACTATGTTTAATAAAAAATGAATTGGTTAAAATCTGAGGGATATATTCTGGTATAATTAACATGGGAATGACGTAGAATAATAATGATAGAACGATAATGATAGATAGAAAAATAATGTAGAAGTGATATAAAGAAATAGAGTTTGTTTTAACAACTAAGGGATGGAATTCGTTCAAGAGACTAAGGGATGAAGTTGTTCTTTAAGAGATGGAATTTGTGTAAGGAAGCAAGAGATGAAGTATAAAAAATTATAGGGATAAAATTGCTATGCATAATGCTTGTACAATAAATCAAGAGAAAAAGTTAGTTTAAGCAATCAGGAAATTAACTAGGGTTCAAATTTGAGGAATAATTTGGTATAATTAATAGTGGAAAGAAGATTGTGAAAGAAACCAAGAGATGAAGTTTATTTAAGCAATCAAGGAATTGAATTCGTACAAGAAACTAAGAGATGAAGTTTATTTAAGCAATTAAGGAATGGAATTGTACAAGAAACCAAGAGATGAAGTTTTATTAGCAATCAAGGAATAGAATTCGTACAAGAAACTAAGAGATGAAGTTTTATTAGCAATCTAGTAATTGAATTCGTACAAGAAACTAAGAGATGAAGTTTTATTAGCAATCAAGGAATGGAATTCCTACAAGAAACTAAGAGATGAAGTTTTATTAGCAATCTAGTAATTGAATTCGTACAAGAAACTAAGAGATGAAGTTTTATTAGCAATCAAGGAATGGAATTCCTACAAGAAACTAAGAGATGAAGTTTTATTAGCAATCAAGGAATGGAATTCGTACAAGAAACTAACAGATGAAATTTTATTAGTAATCAAGGTATGGAATTCGTACAAGAAACCAAGAAATGAAGTTTATTTAAGCAATCAAGGAATGGAATTCGTACAAGAAACTAAGAGATGAAGTTTATAAAAGCCTTAGTACAGGGAATTGAGTGTTGAAGTTTTTACTGTAAACAAGTAAGAAATGGAGATGGTGTAAATAACTTTATTACTGATGTCAACAGTATTTATAGGGTCTCTACACTGTTTACACTTAGTCTTCTAAACAAATTTACTATTGTTTCTAGATCGATCACTTGATTAATACGTTTTTTAATGCCTCTAAATCTGTAGTTTACTGCTATGCTCTCGTTAATCCTTGGTATTCTATACAAAAGCCGATTGGATTTTACAAACATTACTTTGAAAAGCAAATAAATTAATAAAATATTATAAAATAGAGAATAGGTGGTCCTATATTGTACACTCTCCACCTATTCATTTTCTCTTAGCCAACTTGAAGTTAAGTGAGGTGACATTGTTTGTCTTAAAAAGTATAAACCGCATTTTGAAACGATCAATAAAATGACACATGTACGTGATCGGTTTCATTCTTGCAGATTACTTAATGAGGTTCTGATATCTGTCTTCTTAGAGTAAAAAATTAAATCAAATGTTAGCTTTCCTACTGACTGTACGAAAATACTCTATAATATCACTGGCTGAGCACAGAAGATTAAACTAAACTTATTTGTGATTTAACTCATGAATTTGTTTGCAATAATAAACAAGTCAATTTGATAGATTTAATTACTTACGAAAGCCATTAATCACCATTTTTTTACTACGTTTTTATTAGCTTGCTTTCTTGTTTGTTTGTTTGTCCAGTACAAATCTCGCAATCGATTTTTAACTAACTTCCCGAGTAGCTAGACATTTGCAACTTTTAGAATAGCTCAGAACACGATGACAATACATTATTTGAATACTTTTAGCCATCTTTCAGCAGAATTTAATTCGTTTTCAGCAAATTTTGCTGTATAGAAAGTTAATTCGGAAAAAAATCCGCAAGTTATTTTATTTGTTTTGACATATCCCATATTTACAATCTTCATTTTGACAGGTTTCAAATTTATTATTTATGACAGAAAATTTAAAAACGTAGTGTATAATAATTTATTTTTATTGTGCAATTATTATAATTTCAAGTTATTGTTTATAAAAACATTAAAAAATATAAAATTGTTGCATCCTTATTTAGCAAAAAAAAAAATGTAATTGTAGTTAGCCTTAATATGCGATTTAATTGTATAAGTTGCTTCTAAGAGAGAACAACTCTTAGAATTAAGTCTTTCTAATTGGAGCAGTTTTGTTTTGATAGCTTGATTTACCACATCCGTCCAATAGTTAATCAATAACACCACTTGGGGCGCTCTATAAATTAATATAATTTTCCATTAATTCATTTGTTTCTACTTGATCGTTAATTAATGATGCCACACAAGTAGTCTGAGATAGATTTACTAAGAGGAATGTAATTTACCGGTGTACGATCAAATTGAGAATTAAGACTCATTGTTTGCTAATTTCATTCTTCGGAAGATTTTATTCTAGCTTAATTAAGGCCTAAACTAGCCTGGTTTTCACATACTACATGGGGTTTGTTAGACAAAGCTCTAATTATCCCAGATTATTTGCAAGTTCCCCCAAAACCTCCAAAGCCTATATAGTAGCCATGGTTCACTATACATCAAATGTTCATGTAAGTTGATTTAAATGTTTGTTAGTTCATTGATTATTTGATTTAATTGCTAAAACAATTTGTTCTTGTTACCAAACAATGGCTGATTCGATAATTATAGACAATCTAAATATTTATCTTAAGCGTGACAATGCTTTCATTCGAATTCCTCCCAAAACAATAGTATATTTGTGAATTAGAATTTACTTATCACTTAGCTATATCATGTTTATTTTATTATCTCCAATATAACAAGAGGTATTTCAGGAGTGTTCAATTTCCACTCAAGTTTTAGATTCAATTGTATCAATGGATACCTGGACGATACCTGTTTCCAGTTATTGATGAAAATATTGTAAAATATTTAGATCGAATTTTTACTATTGTTAAGTAAAGCGTGTGCTATCCTTACATGCTTTATGACGATCAAAGTTTACTATACTATTTAGGGTTTTCAACTTCAAATTACTTTAAGATGATTGATAAATGTACATTAACTATTTGATGTCATTGATGGAGGAAAAGGTAATAAAATTGATACGGTTATTGTGGGCTATAAATGTTGGCGGTTGTGAGATTAATCATGAGCTTATTGGGAGGCTGTGGTAAGGAGCGCACGTCCAGATTACTAGCTACACTGGTTTCGCAATGTTTATCTCGGTACCTTATTGTTCTTATCGGGTTTGTTTCCTTGTTTCGTCAGTCCAATAACAATTTAAATAAGCTCGTATTGGGAAGGTAGTTTTGGGAAAGGTGATTTTGTATAGGTTGTAGTTGAGAGTCTAAAGAGAAAAAGTCAACATTGAAAAGGATTCGTCTCGGTTTCCAAGCTTAAGATTTTCCTGAGATTTCAGAGACTTACGGAGTATTAAAATAAGATGCCCTGGTATAACAGATAAGAAATAATACGTGTCGAAAGACACCTACCTGTTCAGGGTAATCCGGGACGTAGAGGAGTGGAGGTCGAATAACGACGAGGTATCCGATCGGTTCTTTTCTCGAAGAAGGATTTAGAAGCCGTGGGTCGGTCCGAGAAGAGAAAGGCTGTTGTAGCGACACAAGGAGAAGGAGCGGACTAAAAGATGTTGTGGCTCAGGTTAACGGTCCCCACTACTTCTTCTGATGTAATGGCACATACCTGAGGTACCCTGGCTCGCCTATCCTGGCTCGCCCCCACCTACACGAGCAGACTCCACGCATTTACCTCGCCCCTCTTACATTCACTCACATCTCTCCTTCGTTTACCGAAGACCGGCGGTCCGCCGACAGTCCGGTACGAATCGTAGAAGAACTATCGGAACAGATCGAGGAAAGTCTCTGCAAGTCTTGCGTAGTCTAAGCGAACAATAGTAAACAAAGAAGTTTAGAGTACGAGGAAAAACTAAGGTTACATGTCGTTATCCGATTCAGGGAGATAACATTGTAAGACACGGGGAGTAATGCTGGACAACGACGACGAAATAGCAATAGAAGAAAGACCCGTTTTCCATGGGTAGAAATCTGGGTTCGACATGGGATGTCTTAAACGACTTCTGGGGGGATTGGTGACTAAGATTATTTTAAACTCTGGAGTAAAGGGTCAAGAACGAGGGGTCACAAGGCAATGGATAAGTCACCCCGCCTGACCTTCAGAGGCTGCAGCCAAGATATTGGCCTAAGTATTAAAAAGTTAAATACTAAATGGTTATTCTGCAAAGCAGTATTTTCAGGGTTATATTTTTGCAGTACTACGTTATTATTGTACAAGCGTTAATTCATATTTTTATTCGGAGACGGGATTTGTGAATTATACTTTATTTTTACCATATTATAATTAAAAGAAAATAAAATTTAAATTTTGAGCAACCCATTTCCAGAAGCTCATATAAATGAATTTGGTAATAACAATTATAATTGTAGCCAAATCAAGTAACTTGTACTTTAATTACATTTAAGTGACTTAAAACTTAAACGATGCGCTCATTAGCTTTAATGTAGAGTTTAGTTTCAATAGAATTTTTGTAAAATGACAGGAATCTTAGGAATCTATAAAAGTTGCACTTATGGGATGAGGTCAGGTGTTAGGTATGCATGGGTCTTGGTCTAACACGGAGCTATCTATACCTACCCGTAGTGGGAAGACATTGACGCGTTTCCAAAAACTTCCTTCCTTGATTTTTGACCTTTGTGAAACCTTTCATTTCGAGGGCCAGCTGCGAAATTGTTTGATTTCTCTCTCTCTCGTAAACCTACTGATTTTTAATTGCATTTAATAGTCTTTTGTATAGTCACTTAAAAATAAAGTTAAACCATTACATTCTTCTTTAACTTTCGTTTCTTTGGTTACCTGGAAACTGTTAACCAATATGCTATCTTAACTTTTCTGTCGGGATTGATTGTGAATATTATGTTTATAACGATATATTTTTAAGGGCTTCCGTGACTGAAGTCCAGTTGCCTGAGCAAGACATCTTAAAGGAGATGATCCCACTTCTGATGATCCAAGCATAATATGTAAAGAAATTTGAGTACCGCGATGATAGCTCGCAGTAACAATAAATTAAACTGGTGCATTATAGCTCAGTTTTGTTTCTTGTTGCATTGCTACTTATATATTATATAATAATAACGCAACACGCTGTAACAAGACTGATGTTGCTTCTAGTATGTTTATTACAATGTACATAAATATATTTATGTAGTTTACAATAAAAATACATTTTAGCATAGAATATACTTTTGCGATGATCCAACTCAGTGAAATCTGAGCAAGTGAGCGAGCTAGACGCCCGTGGAGTCTCACCAATAGGCGATTACTTATGTCTTAGGCCACAAGCCCTAAACCTGGTGTAGGGGGTGGGAGCTTGTGGCAGACGTGCTTAACCATAAATACGAGGGCTAAATGGGGGTGAAGCACGAAGTGGCGAGTTTTCTTACGAATGCGTTGCTGCAATATATGCCAGCAAAAAGCTGTGGTCTTTTTCAGGTGTTCAAATGCCTCATCACTATATTTTAAATTACTTCAGAGACTGAAAGCGAGAAGTCAAACTTCCTAGACGGTACACAGTTTGTACCAAAAAATATAGTTATAAAAGTAATTGTTAAAATTATCGGCGCATTTCTATACCACCCACTTTATTATTGATGAACATTATGGTGCTAAAACCTTGAACTAAAGTAATAGGCGGAATGAGATATTGTTACAATCCCTCATCTCTGATTTGGTGATGTCCAAGGTAGGACTAACCGTATAATTGCAGATGCCGAATGGATGCATCAGTCCATCAGTCACATTGTTTTCGAGAATTAATCAAAGGATTGCACAAGAAACTCCATCACAATTCTAAATTCAATGCTTTAACATCCCACGTAGAATTCTTCTTACCATCTTGTGTTTAAAAAACACCCGGAGACTTTTAATCTAATCATTATCTATTCTATTTCTTAATGAACTCGTCTTGAACAGCGGTATTGTGAATTAATCGAGGTATTGGTAATATCTCACCATCTCTTTTAGGTGATACAAAAGGACCCTATCAAGAGTTTTTTAACCCTAAGGCGCAGGGAATCAAAATGGCTACAATGAAAAATGTTCATACAGAAGAAAGCTATATAATTTATTTGCAATTTTTCTATAAAAACTTGAATTAAAAAAAAAAAAAAAATCATCCACGGAGTATCTACTCCATTCTGAACTTCTTCGTGGCGTAGCCACAGTCATACAGCTTTATAGATTATAATTAGTCTGGTATTGGATACTAATAATGACATGATTTATAATATAAATGTATAATTACGCCATCGATCCTATTATATTTTATCTTTATTATGTTAACTTAGACTTTGTCATGGTATATATTCGTGCAGGCCAATATAATAGTAAATGGTTGATTTAAAGGCCAATCTTTTCTCAAGATAATAGTAAATGGTTGATTTAAAGGCCAATCTTTTCTCAAGATAATAGTAAATGGTTGATTTAAAGGCCAATCTTTTCTCAAGATAATAGTAAATGGTTGATTTAAAGGCCAATCTTTTCTTAAGATAATAGTAAATGGTTGACTTAAACATTTAATCAGTTCCTATGTCAAGACTTTGAGATTAAGATTGAGAATTCTGATAGATTCGAAAAATTAATAGTTGCATGTTAATAAATGTTTATTGAACTCATTGGGCTTAAATTATTATTAAATTGATAAAAATAGATTGTTTAGCAGTCAAATACATCTCTATATTTAGCAGTAAAAAAACATGGTTGAGTAAAAATAGATATGCAATTACAATTATTGTGGAAGACTTCTCTTGAAGTATGAATCTAAACACAAATCTTTATTTAGAATTCAAACCAAAATGATTGTCTTTGAAGAACGGATACAACATCACGTTGTACATACATAAAACGACGAAATGAACTGGTCTTTACAAAAATACTGTTTACAATCTTTCATTAAGAGTGTAACCTATAGTTTGATTTCTGCTCTTTTTTAAACATTTATTTAAAGAATTTTGCTCTTGCTTTAAAAAAAAAAAGAAAAAAAGTAAGTTGTAGGTATTACTTATTAATATATCTACTCGAAATTTGGTCATTCGGTAGATATACGAGTATTCTCCTAATAATGTGATTCATCAGTTAATAGCCACACAGGGAAAGGTGTATGACTATTTAACGGTATATCAATAATATATAATAATATATCATAAGCACTTAACACTTAATCTAAAGCCCTTAAATCATTAAATACATTACATACATTACGTGTATAGAAAAGTTTCAACATAATCTATTATATATTCTACCGTACATACCCTATTCTATTCCACTCTCGATATTAAAATAATCTACTTCAGGAGTTAAGAAACAAGAAGGCAGATATGTTACTAATTTCAGTAGCTGAAGAATCAAAGGCACGCCATATAGACGCACATTGAGGTAAAGGCGACGTAGTTGGTTCAGCGCAACAAATGGCATTTTCTGTGAACGACAGCGCGAAAATTGATGCGCAAAGCAGGACAAGACGGTATACTGTGCACCAGATGTGGTCTGCTCGACACTGAAGGAAATCTAGTAAAAATGGCTCTAATCCTTGTTGAGCTAACGCGTATATCGAGGTATATTGCATAGTACGGCAGAGCAGCACGACAAAAAAAAAAAAAAATACTCTAAGCAGAGATGTTCATTTCCATTTACGTCGCATAGTAAATTGACGAATCCAGAGGCCGTTTTAGCAAAATACCTGGCAAGAGCTGGATTCCAAATATTACTCTCGAATGTTATTACTCTATCAGCCGTTAAGGAAGACAGAGCTGTGGAAAGTAAGTACATATATGCAAAAAGAGGAAAATGTACGATTTGTGAACTATTTCCGTCTAAATCTTTTGAAGAAGCTCATAGCGTGTTTCAACCTATTATTTAGTACGAGTGAAACATATCACACTTTTCCTGTGTAAGATCTTAAAGTGTCGAGTAGACCACTTCTGACACGCAGTGCTGTCCTGACCTGCTCTGCGTGTCAATTTGCGCGGTCTCGATCACAGAATTTACCGTGCCTTGCGATGTGCCACCTACATCGCTTGTGTCTTGCCTCACAGTAACCTTCACAGCCCTTCAAACTAATTAGGGCTTGAAAGTGAAAGTTCAAAAACCTGCTTTTGGGAATATTGAGCTAAATTAAATATTTAATATT
This sequence comes from Gerris buenoi, assembly GCA_001010745.2. Lineage (NCBI taxonomy): Eukaryota > Metazoa > Arthropoda > Insecta > Hemiptera > Gerridae > Gerris > Gerris buenoi. Next base: position 316,927 of record KZ651330.1, read on the forward strand.
TTGCTATACGATGTTTTTGTCTGTACTGCAGTAATGTTCTTCAACTGACTGTGCTTTTACCATAGTCCTTTTTCCTAATTTCAGACGGAGAATAGTTAACTGTGCATTCTCGTTGTAGAAGATGTTTGTCAGTCGCTTGAATACTTGAGTCCACCATATAAGACGATAGTGTTCATAGTTATTCATGATGGGCAAGGCAGTAGGTGGGAAGTCTTTGTGTAAATGCGTGGAAGGAATACAATAATACAATGCAATCTTCAATTCGACGACTCTGAATATCCAATCCATCTGTCACCTAGAACAAAGGGAATACATACTTCAACGAATTAACTTTGGCCGCGTTCTCAAATCAAAATTAAACTAGAAACCCCAATTAATAGTTTAAAAGCAAGTCATTTAAAGAGAATATAAATAGCAATGAACATTTCTAATACATTTAGTATATCAAGTAAATTTTATTATCTTACAGTCATTCAATATAGATAAATGCGACAATAATCTTAATAAGAATAAAAAAAATCGGTCCGAGACAACTCACACAAACTTTCTCATATACCAGTTCATAATTATGTAGCCAAGTGATTGCCATTTTTTAGTTTTCGTATGTAAATTTAATTATTATTGAACATTTCATCAAAATTTATCATAAAAATAACATCTCCTGGGTGGAGAATCGAACCCGGACTATGTACATTAAAAATTATTGAACATTTCATCAAAATTTATCATAAGAATAACATCTCCTGGGTGGAGAATCGAACCCGGACTATGTACATTAAAAATTATTGAACATTTCATCAAAATTTATCATAAAAATAACTTCTCCTGGGCGGGGAATCGAACCCGGGCTCTCTCCGTCCGCGTTTTAAGCTTTTTTCTCAGGAACTAGATTTTTCCCGGGAAAACGGCTTATATCATTAGATTCGTATTTAAATTGACTACATTTTAGAATTTTTTAATCAAAATCGTCGGAACCGTTTTCGAGAAATAATTTTTTTTCGTGTTTTTTCAGAGTTTTTGGGGGGTAGCGCCCTCAAATTTGGAGTTAAAATTCATTTCTCGATTTCGCCTCGGGGTATGATTTTTCTGAACGTGTATGCCAAATTTCGTCAAAATCGGCCCAGTAGTTTAGGCTCCAGGCGTCTGCACAGACAGACAGACATTTTTTTAAAACCACTTTTTTGACTCAGGGACTTTTTTGACTCAGGGGGCCTCAAAACGTGTAAATCCATCAAAATCGAATTTTCGCGCCATCACAATACTTTGTCTTTATTGAGAAAGTAAAAAACATTCGAGCAAATAACTTTATTTTAATAATTTTATGTAAATCTCTTTATGAAAATGGCAAAATCTGTTTATTCAACCGTTGTAATTGTTTCCTGATAGCCCTAACCAGTCATTTTTAGTAAGCGTCCAGGCCATTTTTCAAATCATGGGAATTTCTATTTTCCTTATTATTTTATGAATTAGGTAATATTTAATATCGATCATAGAAAGTATTATCATATACAATTTTTAAGTTTTTTTTTCGTTGAATTCAATTTAGAAAGATAAAAAAAAAAAAAATCTCCATGTACTTATGACACCTTGTATGGGTGTCTCTAATCTACGATATCCTTCCTGGAGATTGGTCGACGGATGTAGTGTTCTCAGAGTCGAGTTCAAGTAATAGACCCATTCAAATCATAAGTCGTCAAGAGTTTTGTGCCTTGAGTTAGAAACATGACAAATCACAGGAAGATGAAATATAAAGAAATCATTTTGAACAAGATATATTCAAATGATTCTCGTGTCTTGAAGCAATATCTAGATGGATAATTTCCTAACATCCCGTCCAGTCTATGTACGAGTGAGTAGGCACGGAGCCCGGTGCAGGCATGCGAGCAGATTATTCTCCAACCTCCGTTTCAAATCTTGTAATATCTTCCACCACTTCTCATATTTTGGCTTTTGTTGAAAAGGTAACACTTCTACAGCTTAACTAGTAGTCTTTGCTTAAATGGAATTTCCAACCTTATATCTTAAAACCTATGCTATAACTATAACATATAACATCGATTTTGTCTATCGGAGCTGAGTCTATTTAGACTCCTCCACTCCCCCTCCCTCTAGTTGTGCCAATTCATAATTGCTAATTAAGAAGAAGTGTTCTGCAAAAGGTAATGGAATGCAAAATCAAGTCTATAGGAAGTCGGATGTCCAGGAAGTTGCCTGTTATTATTACTTCAGCTTACCTGCGATTTCTCTGAAACTATAAAAACACTTCTCATATTTTGGCTTTTGCTTCCACCACTTCTTATATTTTGGCTCTTGCTTCCATCACTTCTTATATCAGCTTTTGTAGAAAAGATAACACTTTTACAGCTACTTTTTTACACTTTTACAACTAGTACAGCCTTTAAATTAAATTGCATTGTTTCCTTATATCTCAAAACATATATACGTAGCTATGTCCCAAACATAGCTTGGCCTACTGGGGGATGAGCCCATTTGGACTAACCCTATACCCTTATAGTTACGCCAATTCATATTTGCTAGTTAAAAAAAGTGTTCTGCAAGCAATGTAATACCAAATTGAATTTGGAAGTCGAGGTCGAGGAAGTTGTCGCTTGTTATTACTTTAGCTTACCTTCGATTTCTCTGAAACCATATAAAACCCCTTAATACTGTTTTCTATGCAGTGCTTATTCATGCTTATTTTAATTTCCTTTCGTTAAAGATAGGTTGAGAATATTATATTTGTTAGGGTCTTCATTGTATGAAACAAGTTTGTAACAATATTTTAATATTTTTTATTAGACTTTCTCTCCAATTAAATAAAATGCAGTTGTTTGTTTTTAAAAAATTGAGGTTGGCCTTTTAAATCAAACGAGCTTTCACGGAATATTTACCACTTGCATTAAATGGTTTGGGATGGTTCTTTCCTTCGTCTGGGTTCATCCTTATCGGTGAGAAAAACGTGAAAACAAATGCTTTTGTAGAAAAGATCATAAACCAGCTACATTTCTCACACAGTCAAATCTCTCATATGAACTGAAATATTTACCAAGTGCAACGTTTAATTAGTTTTAAACTTCACTCAATTTTCCAATTTTCTGAATAACGTGAACAGTCTGTCTATTAATACAATATACAGGGTGGTCCAAAAGTCTCCACCCCCCACTCTTAACTCTTGAATGGCTTGAGATAAATTAATGAAACTTGGGGGATCTCTACCATGCAAAGATAAGTTTGTTTCATGCAATCGCCCTCTAGGGGCAACTACCCACTTTGCCCCCAGGCTACCTAACTTCAAAATTTAGGTCACGAGTGCGTGTAGGAGCTTTTTTACTATATCGTTTATCGTTTGTAGAGGGTAAGCGCTATATATAATCACGGAGTAAGCAACTGCCTGTTTATTTGTGTGTGACATATTATTATGACTTATTATCACTTTAGTTTTATCGCTATTTATAATTGGATTGAGGGCGCTTTGAGTTGTAACATTGTTCAGTTATGTCGCTTTAAATTATAATCGGACATGGGCAAATTATTTTACTTTATTCTTTTTTTTTATTGGATAACATAACTACAAATTTAAATTGTAACAAGTGATAATGATAACATTACAGGTTATGTGGCGGGAAAGTCATGAAGAATAAGTAGTCCACTGACTACACTTCCTTAGCAGTAAAAATAGTAAAATACTTATAATACAAGATAACTTTTTATAATAAAATAATGATAAAGCAGATTGATATTACTTATTTTTAAGTTTAGGAATAGACAATAATAACTGACTTTTTTTTAAAAAAAGTACGATAATAATAATATTAAAATGAGGTAACATAAATTAAGGGAAAAAGGTATTTTAAGATAAGAGATCTCTAGGCCACCTCCTCTTCAAACGTCTTGGTGGGTTGGTTGGGTTACTGAGAGGACAGGAGTTGTACAAGAGGATTTAGATGGTGGGATATGGATTCATGGAATTTTCCATATTGGTATATGGTTAGATTTTGGACAAAAGGCACATTCAAATCTTCATGGAGAGTAAGGCTAGAAACATAGAAAGGAGCATTGGTCCTTTTTCTAAGGATTTTTGACTGCAGAATTTGGAGACGATGGGAATTGGATGGCTTGGTGCTGCCCCACACTTCCAGACCGTAGGTCCAAGCTGGTTTTAGAACTACGTTATAAATATGAAGCTTGTTGTTAAGAGAAATCTTAGACCTACGATCAAGAAGACTGAGCAGTAACTTGTACCGTCGTGTGATGTCAGTAAGTTTTGTTTTTGTGTGGAGTTGCCATGTTAATCTTCGGTCAAGAAAAATGCCAAGGTATCGGACGGAGTCGGACTGAGGAATGAGAACTTGATTAAGGATGACTGGGGGGCAGGTGTTGTGACGAAGAGACATGCACACTTTTCTGTTCGTTTATCTTTATCCTCAATTTCCTTAACCAAGGTTCGTTTATTCTTAAAGGTAATCTGTGGACGACAGATAAATGGTTATGTTGGATAGGAGCTGGACATCTCTAACAAATTCCACTAAAGATTTTTTAAATTGGTAATGGAACTTAAAAGCACATCTATTGAACAGGATGAGCAATAAATTTACAAAATTAGAGTTAAATTTCTAGGTCAAATTACCCGATCAAGATTTCTACAGTAATAATCGGTTATTTGAACACGCAAGACTTAATTAGCATATTATTTTACGCCGAGAAAACAGTTTCCTGAATCTTATAATCTTCCTTTTTAATAAAGTGTTTGATCTCTTCCAAGAATCTTATTGATAAAAGTAGTAAGATGTCTACAGTGACACCTCTATACGCATAATTTATATGAAATTACATAGTTAAAACGTATATAAAAATATCTAACAATTTCGCAGTTTATCCTCGTTTGTTCATTGACCTACTGTTGCTGCCAGATTCATTAAACACCAAACGAAAGTAAACTATAGATGCGTGACAAAAGAGTATAAAATATTATTAGCATTTCCTCCCTGTCTCATTTCCTTCGGTTGTTAGAAAAGTAAAAGGAACGGCATTTTTTGTTTACAAGGATATAAGAAGTCGGAGGTCGACCATGTGTAGATCCAGTAGTATACTTACTTCATCGACCAATTCCAACTCCCGAACAGCCTTAATCCGACGGATAATATGAAATCATTTTATATGAATCTGTAGAATAACAATGCGGTCACTGTATGCTTTTTTACACTTTTGCTTTTGTACACTGAATGATAAAATAGTCACTTCCAAAGAGCAATGAGTTTGTTTTTGCTAAAAACACAATATGCAATTATCTTAATATAGAAGTTTTTGGTCAGTAGGTGGCCATCATTTAGGATGACCAACTAAATGGCTGATATTTACCTGTACCAAATCATTCGCTACTCTGTAGTTATTATTTGTTATTAGTACCGATTTAATTCGCTCTTTGATATTTATTGTGTTCATATGAATCAGTGGCGGATCCAGGATATCTTCAAGGGGGGGG
>KZ651330.1:334610-344939 GCA_001010745.2 Gerris buenoi
AAAAAAAAAAAAAAAAAAAAAAAAAAAAAAAAAAAAAAAAAAAAAAAAAAAAAAAAAAAAAAAAAAAAACAACCAAGAATTACTATAAGAACTAACAACAATGTAAGAAGTGGAGAATGGCGTTGTATCATTAAGCTACAACTTCCATTAAATTTTTTTATGCTCTAAGTAATTTGTCTTGTTTAAATTATACTTACAAATGACTTCAAGGAAAAAAACCACAAATGAAATTTACTTTTATTATTATATTAGTTCTACTTATACTAAAAATAAAAATAACAATTGAATTCAATCAAGCTTAACAATATAAAGGTCGATCGCTGCACTAACGTACCGATGATGACATTGGACATTGGACACACGTCAAATAATAAAAACCAACCTTACCTAATAACTTGTCAGTCGATTTATACATATAGGGTGGAAATGTGAAAGTGCAAAGATACTCATAATTGATAAATTATATGGAGCATGGGAGCGTGGAACAGTGGAACCCCGGTAGAACAATAGTGCCATATGAGGTAATGCACTTGTACCCCAAGAATTTTCTACGTGTGATATTCTGGCTGGTCTAAACTAGCTCTTTATTCTTCTGTATTTTCATACATCGTATTCACGAATGTAATTTTTAACCTGACAGTACCCTTTGTCATTATACTATTAATTATGTAAGCGTAATAACCTTAATTAAAACAGGCTAACTGATAATGTTATTATATTTTTCCTAACTGAACAATGCTGTTACTGGTTTTTTTTAACTCTGTTCTACCCGGTCGCGTGTCATGTATAATATCGAGTGTTCATGTTTAATTCCGGTTATAGCTCTGTATTTTGAATATTATACTAAGATAACTGGGGAGGGCAGGGCACTGCAGTATATACTCTATATGTATTACGCTCAGGTCTTCTTTTTTTAGAATGCTTTAGTTACATTAAAAAAAATAAAAGTGGAATGTCTGTAAAACGAGGGGTAGATAATAAACAATTTCACGAGCAAAGTGAGTTTAATATGTAGATGGATGCACGATACACAAACTAAAGTGTTAAAAACTAGTAATCGAGAGCTAAGACAAAACGATAAATACATTAGTTGATCTATGATCTGTACAGATCGTGGTAAATTCGTATCAATATCGATGCATGTACGAATCTAACTTTGTAATCATGCCACATCTTTAGTCTGTTACTCCCCTTAGCCCCTTACAAAAAACAGAGGGGAGTGGGGAGTAACAGTCTAAAGAAGGTGAATGGAAAGTTCTTCTTTAGACTGTTACTCCTCTTGTAAAAACAGAAGTGTGATACTCTTTTATCCATAAGTAGATGGGACTAAACATTCCGTTGTCCTAATAGTTATATTTAGCCAGTCTTTTAAATTCTAAAAAAAAATCATAGGGGAGTAACAATCTAAAGAAGTACGGTAATTATTAATCGAATAATTTTTGAAAGGATAAACTAGAGCTCTAATTATTTCTTACAAAAATGAATAAGATATTCGAGTAATTAAAAGGCAATAAGATCATAGCATCGAAAAATAAAATCTTATAATGATGAAAATAACACCAGTTTTTGTTGTCAGAAAAAATAGTTTATTTAGCCGTATTAATATCGAACTGACGACTTTTAAAATTAATAAAGATATTATATAAAGAAAAATAGCTCTGATTCGATACACTGCAATCGGGCATTCCAAGCAGAAAGTGCACCACAATAGTTACCTACAGTTCTAAACGAGACTAAAGTGAAAAATTAGACAATGCGAAAGTCATCTGATAAAGCGATAAGAAATAAACGTCAGGTGCCAGGTATTTATCTGAGTTGAACTCGTCGTTGTGGAACTAATGATTCTATAGATTTCAAAAGGGGAAAAAGAAGAAATTTAATATAAATGTATTTCATAGAACATTTTATTAATCGATTCTGTTTCAAACTTATTTATTTAGACTGGAGATAGTTTATTCGGATGTTTACTGAAAAGATATTAACACTAGGTTGTCCAAGAAATCGTAATTATTTTAAAGACGGCCGGGCCGGGCTCCGGTCATTTTGACCTCTGTATTTCTCTCCTGTTTTATTTAATGTTTACATTTTAAACTTACTTTAAGGCCCCCATACACGGTCAAAATGTTTGCGCAAACATCATGATTGCTCAAACATTTTGACGTGTATAGGGCTGTTTGATGATTGCGAAACATGATGTTTGACGCGTAGGGTTTAAATTTGCCCGACATCAGGTTTGCGCAAAATGTTTGATCGTGTATGGGGGCCTTCATGCTTAATTAGCTACTCTCGCGGTTTAGAAATAGTAAAATTAAAATGTTCATATCTATGGTTATATAATATTTAAAAAAAAGTCTAAATTGGGTAGAACCCGAATTCGGGAAGTTCAAAAAAGTCGCAGTAATAATTAAATTGCAATTGAAGTTTTCTATTAATTTTTATTCAGTCTTTAATACGAACATCCCAAATTCTATAAAATATCAAGGTTTTTGTGAATATGATGATTTTATTATTACTATTTTTTCAAGCCGTCTAGCATACTAAAAATTTCCCACCGATAAATAAATTTATTGAAAAAAATTGTCATAAAAAGGTTTTTCATCGACCCTCGCCATATCATTTCCAACAACCCCTCATAAAAAATGAATGAACCCCTAAACATAGAAAAAATGGACAACAATACTTAGCTTTGGAGGCTTATAACTTCACTTGGAGGGGTTCATTGTAGGGTACCATATCTCTTAGTAGTGTTTTCTACAAGATGGAATACTTTTTATTCGGTTCGGACATCACGTAAAAAGTATTCGAGATTACAGGACCTATCAAAAACACCTTTTTTGGCACTAGAGGTAAATCAAGCCATGAATAATAATAGAGCATTCTATTTTAATTAAGTGTTAATAAAAAAAAAAAAAAACCAAGAGTTAAGTTTATTGAACATATTATTTTATCGTATCCAAATAGCTAATCCAAATAAATAGAGGGAAGGGGAAGGTGAATTTTGTAAGTCAAGTAAGAGGGTGCATTTATAAAAGTTGCGGAGAGCGCTAGATTTGTTAGTTACGCAACTGACCCTGCTCACAATTAAATGGTAAGTTCTTTTGATCCAATATTCCCACATGATGGAATTTTACAGTAACCGCTCAAGTACCCATTTCTTTATCACTGGTTGTACTGTTTTCTTAAATTAGACGATGGGCTTTTCTTTTGGTTGTTGCACTGACCTATAGGTTCAGTCTTTTGGCATTCATATGATGTTCCCATTCGATCTTCTAATTCAAAAAGATAATTCTTTCTCTGGATTGATTTGAAGAATTCATTGATTCATTGTATGAAATAATGCTTATAAAAGCCATGTCCAATATACATAACATAAACGCCATATTTACTACCCAAATTTTGTAGTGTATCTTTGTACCATTTGATCTAATTTATCAACTCCAAATTTATTATGATTATAGTATATTATTGTTTTCAGACTTTTTCTTTCCTCCTTCTTCGATTATATGCATCTGGATTCATTTTAATATAATAACAAAACATCTTATTTATTTTGCATCGATGAAATGTTAGATTGAAATCAATTTCTTGGGATTTTCAATAATTCTTTTTCCAATCATTCAATTCCTTTTTCTTTTGACGAAAATATCAGGAAATCTCTCTTCTATATTTCCGTACAGTGCAAATTTATTGATGTCTTGGTTTTATTCGATTCTTTTGCTAAATTCAGAATTGCGAAGAAATTGTCGCATGTTACAATCCTTTCTGTGTTGAGGAATGGTTTTACCAACTTCATCACAACATAGTGTCTGACAGGAACGTCCCAATCCTTATCTTCTTCTTTGCCAAGATACGGAAAAAAATTTAGCATATATTTGATTCAACGTTAGCCGCTAGCTAAAATTGTATGCCAAACTTGTCTGGTTTGTCGGCATATATTGAGTAAAACGGCAGCGAGTATTTTTTATTTTATTTCATTTTTATTTTTTTTTCCGGGGGGCTTTTACACCTGAAGACTCAGGCCATTTAGGTGGGTCATCGATAGGGACCGAAATCTTCACACGGCGTGTGAAGATGTGGTCGGTAACCATGACTCCCCTCCTGGTTGTATTACAACCAAGAGTGTCATCATCATGGTTTCCAGGCCGAAACCTGGTCGCTCCACTCTTTTGAGGAGCTTCCCATTTGTTTAAACAATGCTGGGTTGACATTGAGCGGTGGGCCCGGTCCGGGAATCGAACCCAGAGCAGAGGTCAGAAGCGTTCACCCATCCATCTACTGACCCTGCTCGAGGCTGCTTAAGGCACAGGTTTAAACTTAAACGTAAGGCTTTGCGAACGAGATCCCGTCTCTGTGAAGACATACCTACTAATGCACTAAATTCAACGACGTGCGAACACTTACTAAATTTATAATACTCGGCTCTCACTAAATTACTCGACCGTGGCTACTAAACACTAAAATACTCGACCAGAGCAAACTAGGGTTTATATATAACATCCGAGTATCTGCATTCTCCCATTTTTATACTTATTTTAAACTCGAATATCTTTAAGAAATTGGTTATCTTCAGAGAATTTTCCAATTATATACTGTTTTACATTGAATAGTTTTGTCTATACATTTTTTAAATCATTTGAAAGGACATTTTTGTATATCTAAGATAAAATGTAGTCTGAGAGGTGGATTTTATCATGTTCGACCCAGGCGCCTATACCATACTCCTAGGGACGGCCTTGCCTCAGGCCTAAGGGGTGATACAATTTTTAACCAATAACACAAAAACGTATTACTTAAAGAGAGAGAGAGAGAGAGAACTATTGTGCGATGTTTGATAGTTCTGTCGCGACAGAATCTATCATGTAGTCTGCAAAGTGATAGTTGATGCGATACTAAAGGCGGAAACACACTACCATCACAAAACATCACGTCACGTGATGTTTTGAATGTACAGGTGGAAACACACTTCCATCGTGGAAACACACTACCACGTGATGGTAGTGTGTTTCCGCCTTAACTATCGCGCCAACTTATAAAAGAATAACATGATTTTATAGTTTCTTAATTTTCGTTTTCTTTTGTGTTTCAGGTGGGTTTGTGTTAAGGTAAAAAATGCCAAACTAAAGTTTTTAGAAGACAAGTTCATCGATGGCAGTTACTGTTATTAGTTCTCAAAAACAACGACTCCAAAATAAATAATATGAATACCTCAAGTATGGAAAAGTCTCTGGGCTCTGGATATCTTTGGACTAAAGAAATAGAGTATATCTACAACTACAAAACTTTGGATAAAAGAAAAATAGAGCCTATCTACTACTACGGATACTTTGAATTAGCATTACAGGTATGTCTTCTACCATTCAAAAATTAAAAAAAGTTATTTTATAGTAGGAGCAAGATATCCGCCTTGATTTATTAATCTATGATATAGAGATAGAGTATGGAAGATATAACTACAAGGCAAACTGCTATTCATCATTAAAGGTTTTTACTGACTTACGAATGATATGCATCAGATGTTTTTTAATTTCGGTACATTTTATGAAATGCTTTTCTTTACTGTTGTATTGATTTCCGTTGTTTATTCTTATTAGCATCCAGGTGGACATATGTTTTTTCAAGGACGCGTTAATTATTTTAAGTAACTTTGTGCTTCAATAGCGATCGGTTTTCATATTATTAATATTAGGTATACGTATTTTATCTGCGAACTGCAAACGTTCGCTTCCTTAGCTTTTACCATGTAAAACTAAGCTTACAGTATTGACGAAACTCGCACCCTTTTATGTAAGAGAAACCTCGTGGAAATGTTCATTGGATTAAAAGCAGCTTGTGTGCTTTTTCTTCTATTAACAGGGGAGCTTTCTTCGCATAAATTAACTGAGGTGAAATTTTATAAACAAATCGATAAAATCAATATAATTATTTCGTTTAACTCAGTTTTTCCTTTTACGTTCAGGGGGCTACACACCTTTAGTTTATCTGTGCAGTTATCTGTAAATAACTGCGGGAAAATCCGTACGTTTATCTGAACTGAAGGTGTGTACGATACCGTCCGATTTATCTTCAGTTTTGTCTTCACTTGGTTCTAAAAAGTGTTTTCTAATAAAAAATATGTGTGAGGCTTTCACGCATTAGAAGTGAAACTTAAGTTCTAGAATGCTTTGCTCTATTTTTATTCCAATGAAAATAAATGTTTGATTTGATTTGCTGGTCTTTAACTAAATATAATACAATTAATCTGTAAAAATGTTACACTTGGACGAGTCTCGAATCACAAACTTCGTTACACGATGTTACTATATGAAAAAATTCACTCTACCGCCGCCAAAGAAGTTTCACTTCAATAAAATTTACAAAAGCGTTGCAAAAGAGGTTTCGGATGCGCAGACTTTTTATCTGCGTTAAAACCTGTCCAAACTGAGCAGTTCACACAATTTATCGCTCAGACAACACGTCACACAAGATAAACTGCGCAGATAATCGGAAGGTGTGTAGTCCCCTTAGAGACTTGGAACTGCTGATGCAAATTAAGCGTGCTGAAACGGGCTGGATCTTCTATTAACTGAATTACTACGTTTTCATGGATTTTCAAAACAGTTTTTGGTATTCAAAATCCCATGGAAAACGGTGATTTCAAAACTTTTTGAGTTCAAGGCCACAACAGCAAATTTTTGATTTTGTATTGTAACTGTTATGAAAATTTTAACATGGAAACAGGTATTAAATTAAAAACAGAATTGAGACCATGTGTAGTAGGTATATTGAGCGGAGATATAACCTGACACAACTATAACTAGTCTGGGAGTATATTGTTTTCAAAATTGTTGCGGAAACTCTTCATGGAACATGGAAACACTTTCGGTTTGAAACCAAAACTTTTTCCAAAATGCGGTTTTGAAAACCCATGGAAACGAAGAGAGTAGTGTCTCTAAAGGCCCCCGTACACGGTTAAACATTTTGACCGTGTATGGTGTATGGGGCTGTTTGATATTTGCGCAAACATGATGTTTGACGTCTTTGGCCTTAATTTGCCCGACATCAGGTTTGCGCAAAATGTTTGATCGTGTATGGGGGCCTTAAGAAGGTTTTCTTGATTTTTATTTGAAATCATCATTTGCGTAACGTGGAAAATATTCAGGAGGACTTTAGTCTCCTATCCCTATAATAGGGGTCTAATATTTGTCTGAGTGGGTGTAAGCTCCATCCCGTTTGCCGGCCGAGTCATTTTAGTCTGCCGCGCGTACGGTAATGGAGCAGGTAAAATAATACTAAAATTTTATCCTGAGGATAACTAAATATCCGGCACAACTCAGGTCCTGCTAAATAATAAATAATATTTGTTATTATCTAACGTTCACTTTAGAAGACAACTCTCCCTTTCGACGCGAGGCTTGAAAAAAAACCATAACGTCGAAACGCCCGTATTCAGGAGATCAAGTCGGAATTCCTTTGTTGAGGCCGAAGCCCGGCAAATTAGGATTGAGGTGAGAGGAGTGGCCTCGACACGCCAGCAGCGGGGTGGTCAAATACAAAATCTAATTCAGGTCAATAAAAGCAAAAAAGAAATTTCTCGGTGGGAGAGTTTAGTGTTGCGGGAAGTCGTACGAGAGAGGGCAGCACTTGACCGGTAGAGCGGACAGTATCCGTTTCTCTACCCCCACCGCTTCATCCAAGTTCCAACGCACATTATAACCTTACATCCACAGTGCGACCTTCCCGGGCTGTTTTCAAAAGGATTCTTACTTGTTTACCCACATTTATTTCGTTCGCTTTGCTTTCGCTTGTTGACTTCGCTAGCTTTCGTATCGTTACACGCCGGTTTATCTTTTTATAAATGAAACTTATCAATTCGTTTTCTTGATATCAAATTACCTGAAGATCAATCCGACCTCGTAATACTCGATTTCGTCCGTTTTGTTCGTGGAAAAAAACAACAATAATTCGACAACATGAAACTTCTTCTGGTGATATTTTCATCTTTCCTGGTCGCCGCCTGCGGTAAGCTAACTCAAATAATCGAAACTTACTATCATATGTAGTTAGACGATGTGGTTTCAGTGTGATGTCCGTTGTTATTATTCAATTAAGACATGTACGCCTACGTTCGACTGTTGTCACCACATGTCTTTTGCTTCGCTAACGCGCTTCGGATGACAGCTATTAATTTTAATTTGATGTTATTGATTATTTATATCATGATACTTTTTCAATATTAGGCGTAAACAATCTATCTATTTTTGCAATTAATTTGTCAGTATCTTCAATTCAGACGGTGTGGATTTGTTTATATGAACAACCTGTTGCTAAGTTTAAGAAAATTTAATCAGAGAGTTAATTTTGCTCTGTTTTGTTTTTCCTTTAATTTATTTTAAATGAACTAAGAGTCAAGAGCGCTGACATAATCATGTTTATTGTTTTTTTATAACAATATACTAATAAATTTAAATATTAACAAATCTGGTATACCCTTATGTTAGTCTCTTTCAACATTGATTGTATGGATCTACATACTTGTGTTTAGTTATGGTTGTGGTCATATTGTACACTATATGGGCTGAAATCCTTGTGACTATATGATATTGATACAATGTCGAATATTATTTGGGAATATTAATGAGATTAATGGAGGATTATACACCCTTGTCAAATGGTTGTAACAAATATTCAATAGATGTTTAAGAGAGGAAAGTGTACAATTTGGTATACAATTTTTTATTCACCAACTTCAAAAACTAATTGATAATATAAGACTAATACAGTGAAGGTTTTGTTGTAAACAAACGTTATCTCTATTTTAAGCAGGATTTGAAGAAACATAACCTTGCCATGTCCCTAATTCATTTATTTGATAATTAATGTACTTATACACTTATAATAAACTCATATATCCCGGTACATCAAGAGGATAAGAGCCTGTTTGGAGAGAGCCTGGGCCCTCCCACCAATGAACTGTTTTTTAAAAGGGATATATACTACGTTTCCATGTGTTAAAAAAAGGATCGGATTCTGATTTGGGATTTAACAAGTTAGGAGTTTCCAAGAGTGGTATTAAATCCATATTCAATAAGAAATAAAAAAAAAAAACTTTTTCTGGTTACTTTTGTTAAAGGTTATAAATTATTTTGTAACCTTCACCTTTTATAACCATGATTTTTATTAAGTATTTTGACAGATTTGACTACAGTTTCTACAGAAATACGCTAGGTTCGCTCATACCGACGCTCTGAGCATGTCAGGATCGAGTTCAGGTGTTTCCATGCAACTAGATCCAGATACGATCCCAGAATTTAGTGGATTGTATCGGGATTGTATTTAATCCGTTTTGAATATAAGTTTCCAAGGACACTTTGGTTCCAAAAACTGTATTCTACCCGTATTCAATCTGTATTTAAACATCATGGAAACGTAGCAATAATCTCTCAAATGTATAAATTACTTATGCCAAGTCTCATCTCATCCGGTTCAACCAATCTCTCTGTTTGAATAATGTAGCTACTGTAGCTCAACGTTGGATTTAACTGTGCTGGTTTTGCAGTTATTTAGCCATCTAGTAGAAAAGCAGGGGGCTCACTTAAATGTATTGTTTTGACAAAGGGTATAAATAAAACCTCTCAAAATTATAAATTGGTAATTTTTTTTTTACTTTAGCACTCTCCTATATCCCTTTGTGTTAATAGTTATTTAGACAAAGGAACATTATACAGAGTAGCATATTATATTCTTTAGTCTAAATTACTATTAAGACAAAGGGATATTTATTCCAATGTACCTTGGGACAAAGGAATATCACAGGTGTGTATTTAATTGTGATCCCTTAGTCTAATCAACTATTAATATAAAAGAATATTAAACATAAAACTTCCCCAGGAGTCTCAATGTCTTGGAGAGACAAACACACAAACCTTTGAGACTTTTGTTGGGTGGACTATTGTTTAGAACCAAGAGAGGTGCTAAAGTAAAAAAGTGCCTATACATATAGTTTCTAGATATAATATAGCCTATAGATACAATTTCTCAAATGTATAAATTCTACAATTGTACTTTTTTGACAAAGGTATAGGGATTGTGTTGTCATACGATTCTCCATGTGATGTGAATCAATGCAGATTTGCCAAAAATTATATTCAATAACTACTCTGTCCACAATACTATAATGAACACACTATCTATAGTAAAGCAACATGCTATTGCATTTAAACATAGAACTATAAACACACTTACATAACCAGTGGCGGCAATAAGAGCCCCGCAGACCCGCGGCACGGGGGGGTACCTGTAAGGGAAATTGAGGGCCCCCACTAAAAGGGGGGACCCTTGTCAAATGGTTGT
>KZ651330.1:353152-373528 GCA_001010745.2 Gerris buenoi
TTTCCCATATATCCAATGTAAGTTTTATTTTTACGTTTGGTTATTCTTTTTTTTTTTTTAATCTAAATTTCCTTTTTCCTTTTTTTTTAATTTTATAATTATTTGATTTTTAAAAAAAACTTTTAAGTGATTTCGACAGATTAAAAATGTTAATTTTGTGTTTCCGTGCACTTTTTAATTCGATTGTTTTGTTTGGAATTTTTACAAAAACTGAATTGGTAAATTATAGTTGAAGTTGAATAAAAGATTCATCACCACCATACTACAATGGTAATAATTTGATGCTGATTATAAATTTTTGTGGGTTTTTAAAACATTGGTTTAAATGTAACCACCCTTTTTTTTAAGTTGTTTGCGATTAGTACATGCTTCTATTCTGAAATATTTTTACGGAGAATAACTTAGTTCTTGATTTTTTTTTTTTTTTTTTTTTTTTATGTCTCCAAACCAGAGTACCTGGAAAAAAAGTTATTTTACTTTAATTACTGAATGTGATAATCTTACCAAATCTTACCTTTACTGAGAATTTTTCATTGTACCAAATAACTTAGTTATATTTAATTGCCATAATTAAATTTTAATTTTTGCTTTTATGACTCATTTCTACTTTTGTTTTATTTTTCAGCTATGGATTGCAGTTTTGGCAACAGCGATAATCTTCTAGAGAAATTTATTTCTACTTGTCCGAGACCTGTCATAGACAATAAAGACGATCAATATTGCTGCATCAACAGTGACGGGGATGTGCATTGCTGCGATATATTTAAATTTATATTTACTTGGTAATTATATTTTCACTTTTTCATTTTAAAGAGAATGTATTGTGATGGCATGGAATTACGATTTTGAGATTTTGATGGATTTTATTATGAGGTCCCTTGAGTCCAAAAAGTTGTTTTTAAAAAATGTCTGTCTATCGTCTGTGTAGACACATGAGGCCTATACTACTGTATTGATTTTGACAAAATTCGGCATGTTCTGTTCAGAAAAATCATGCCCCAAGGCAAAAATCAAGAATTTCTATTTCAGTTTTATTTTTAGTTTCGAGTTTTATTCATTATGTGTAAATTTAACTATACCTTTGGAATATTTTTTTATTAAATAACTAGGGGGCTCCGCCCCCTGCTCGCTTTGCTTGTTAACCCCCAAAAAGCAGCCACTGCCTCGTCGAGGCACTCTAGAGTGAAGCATTAAAATTGATCTCATGTTTCTTTTCAATGATGACAAAAACACACATGCTGTAAAATATCACGTTAGCTATAGAAAATAGAAAGTACTGAATAGGACTGTCGAGAAAGTCCTGAGAAGGACTGATTTAGCGATCTTTTTTTGCAAGGTGTGTGCATGGTTATGAAATGAGAATGAGAAGGGTGAAGTGAAGATGTGTGAGTATAGTGTAGAAGCGCGGATGAGGTAGGGGGGGTATGCGCACTTCTATCCCTTTCCTTGTCTCTCTGACTTTCTTATATACCTACTCTCAAGTTCTCCCTTACCCCCCTAATCACCCTCACTCTGTCTACACACAGTTTAGTATGTCACTCTCAAGCTCCCTCTTTCCCCCCGGACTAACCCCCTTCTCTCCCAACTCGCTCTTTCACACAGTTTTGTTTATCACTCTCACTGAACTCGTTTGTTTACAAAACTTTTTTTAATAATATAGATAGACATTTTTTTTTGTAGTAACAATTTTTTATTAAAAAAAAAAAATAAATAAATTTAGTGGAAATAGGGCTATGGAAAGAAGAAATTAAAATTGGTTGTTATGACTGAGATAATGAGTGGTTGCTTGCTGAGATTTTGTGGTACAACTTGTAATCATGACTAGAGATGCTAGTAAAAAGTAACACAACTATATTTATTGTGAATAAAAGGATCACACAGCCCTAGTCTACCCCCACCTTAGACTTAGTTTGTTTGTCATGAAAGCTTGTAAATTATGTAGCTAGTAGAGATTTTACTATTACTATGTTAATGCTTAACACTAAAGATCATATAAGTCAAAATGCATTTGTGTATTTTACTATAAATTTGTGGTTGTTCTACTACTCTTACCTCTATATATATTTATTTGAACCATCTTGCACTATTTCAAATATTTAAATACTTCTTGAAGCGTATTTTTTTATGATCTTAATAAAAATCCAGTAGAGCCTCAATTATCCGTCTTTGATGAATTGTCGGGAACGCCATCTGAGCTCACCCAATTTTTTTGACTCTTTGCACTACCCCCAACCCACCCGGTATGTGAACATAAAGGCACTACCTGGCAAATATTACACTCAAAAAAGTGCCTGGATGAGCCACTATATTCACAACTCTTGGTTTGGATTTTTTTGTGCCCCTAGTCATAAATTAAAATAGCATGTCACTTTTTGCCCTCAAATTTACTCCTTTCTCCCTTAGCAGTCTTTTCTAGTAACCTTCGAGATTCTGGTCTATTGTCCTTGACAATTAACTGAGGTTCTATTAATGTTACTTTACCAAGCTTTTGGTAGAGATATTGTTTACTTGATTTTCTAATGCTATAATACTTGAAGATTTTAAAGTTAATGCTAATGGACAAGTTTTAATTTTGTTTAGGATGATTGCATTCCTTCCTATAATCATCATTGTCATCTTTGTGGCTTTCCTCGTATGTTGTATTTGCTGTTTATGCTGCCCATGCTGTTTATGCTACAGAGGCTGAAAAGTGTAAGTAGAATAATTATTATATTCTTGAAATGACTTAAGGGTAACTTTCACAATAATGGCACGACCATTTGTGTGTTGAATTGATGCTGTTATTTATCTAAGATATTTAAATAATTCAAATTACAATTATCAATAACTACGGCAGACATACAGAGAAAAATAGACCCCCGCACCGGGACTCGAACCACGGGCCTCCTATTTTCCGTACAGGCGCTCTTACCAACTCTGTATTTTCTCTTATTTTTCTCTGTATGTCTCCCGTAGTTATTGATAATTGTAATTTGAATTATTTAAAATTTAATCTTTCGGTAGTAAGAAAACTACCAAAAACTTAAAAAATTGAGTAACTAACTAATTAAAAACTTAACTATTAAGTGAAAACTACCATCAACTTGATTATTGGTCTACAAACAAAGTTCGCACTTCGTTCTCAGGATCATGAAAATCGAATTGTCCACCAAAAAGGGCAGGACAAGGCCGCTCCACCGGTTTGATTTCTTCAAATGCCTAATGCCAAGTTATGTCCCGCAGACGAAATTTGCCGACCACATATTCTTAAAAGGCACCAAAACATTTACTTATACACAAAATTCTAGCTTGATGTTAGTCAGACCCTTTTTTGCACCCTATCTCAAGGACTTTTATCAATGTACCAACTATAAAAGCAATTAATTAAATAAAAGTTTAAGAAGGTATAAGTATTNATATCATTCATTTTTGTTGTAAATGTAGTTTCATTTTATTTAATCTATTTATCTTAATTATTTAGTTAATTAATTATTATTATTTATTTTTTTAATTATTTATGTCATTACGAGTATATAGAGTTGTGCGGTTATAAATAAAAATAAAATAACCTATAGTAGCCTTAGTAGTATAGCCTTAGTGGTTACCATAGAAAAATTATCACCTACATGTTTGTTTAATAATAGGTACCAGAGATCTGTAAAAAGTTATTTCTTCTACAATACTCATATACAGTTGAGTCTCTGTAGTCCGTCACATCTAGTAATCCGTCACTGAGGCTGAGGCCCACTTCCCCTTTTGCCATGTGTAAGATAAGATAACTAAAAGAGGGATCTGAAGTAATACAGTATTTCCTTAGGGATTACCATGGAAAAATTATCACTTGCATGTTCGTATAATAATAGCTCCCAGAGATCTGTAAAAAGTTTTTTCTTTTATAATACTCATATACCGTTGAGTCCCTGTAGTCCGTCACTCTGCCAATCCGGCACATCCAGTAATCTGTCAGTAATCTCTGAGGCTGAGGCCCACTTCCCCTCTTGCCATGTGTATGATAAGATAACTAAAAGAGGGGGAAACACAGGGACACTAGGGTAAACAAAAACAAACCATCAGTTGTTGTTTGTGCGTCTACACTCATATCTTGCATAATAAACGCTTGTTTTATTGTGTCCTGTTTTTATTTTAATACTTAAATAATTATTTATTATCAAACATTCAGTAATCCGGCAATACTCTGTAATATGACAGCATGGACGCTATATGTGTTAGATTAGGGAGACAACAAATTCTAAACTTAAATGCGTTAATCTATATCATTTTAAACTAAATATGTACCCTATAATCAAAATGAAACTAAAAAGCAGTCTAACTAATTTTTTAATGGATCGTTAGATGATTTAAACCCCCATCTTGTAATATAGTATAAATGCTGTTGTATCATCAGAAGGCCCCTGGAAATATGATCTTGTAATTAACAAGTGCATATTATTGCAGATTTATTTCCAGTGGCAGTCTAAGAGAAAATAATTAAATGTTTGGTGTTCATCACTAGTCTCTTTTAAAGTACTATTCAGGAAAGAAGACGTGCGTTGACAGCGCAGGAAATCAGATGACACTCAGATTGACCAACCTATGTGAGGGTAAAAATAAAGCCACTAGGTCTGTTTTAAACGGTTATCCCGAGGGCTGCGCCCCTCCACTAGTGATTTTTATTTTTGCCTAGTTGGCTCAACCTATTGCCCGCCAAAATCTCGAGCTCTCATTGGCTCTTCCCCCAATTTGTCAAATTTCCCGTACTGTCAATGCACATCTTCTTTCCTGAAAGGTACTGTAGCTTCCAAAGTCTAGATGGTTTCTAGATTAACTTAATAGTTGAGGTTCTTATTGATTTATTGTTAGTGTTGCTTCATTTAATTTTTTATTTGTTTTTTCAGGTCTTACATTTTGAAGGAGCTACTCATGTTGTGAAAAAATTGGATTTCTTTGATATTGAAACGAAATATGTTATTGCTTTAACATTTATTTATTTATTTTTATAAAAAAAAATTTTTTTAACTCATTTATAATATTCATCATAATTCCATTCCACTGCTAATTAATTTATAATAATCATTAATTTATTAACTTAGTTATTTTGTTGTTTTTCCCATTTTTCTTCGTGTTTGTTCCTACTAATAGTTTTCTTTGGTATGTAGTTTTTTCTCTGCATTTTTCTAGCTTATTATTTTTTTTTATATTATTTTTTTGGTTTTGATACCAATATGGAAACAATTTTTGCTGAATTCTAATTCTTGTCTTTCAAAACATTTTTCTTATGCATGTTTTTTCCGTATTTATTTATAAAAATCAGTGGGCGCCGTTTAATGTAATCATGGTTAATATTATCAACCTCTTAGTGTAAACAAAATAGCTTGGAACGAGCCCAACCCATTAACTGTGCATTAAAAATTTCCAGTTCATTGTTATCAATATTTCGTTTATTATGATCAAAGTTAAGAACTTTTTTTAAAAATTATTTTCAGAGAAGCAACTAGAGTTGTGGCACTAATGTTTCGTGAAGTCTTTTTTTCTCAGAAAGTAAACCTCACCTCGACTCCCCCCATTAATACAAAGGAGCTCAGTCAGATCTCAGAACTCAATGTGTTTTAGTCCTTATATGATTTGTATTCTTTCATCAACAAATCTACATAAGTTCAGAGATGATTTACTTTTTTTTAAGTTTAAGTTCTTTCTAAACGAATAATGATGATTTCAAACCATTTTTTTATTATTATTAAATAACCCTTTTGCTTATTATTATCAATCGGTTAATATTATCTCTTTGCCTGGGTCCCAAAGTGTTTCTATTAAGCGGCGTGTACTGCATGTTTATTAGTTGCTGCTAATACTATTTCTTTTCTCTCCCCCCTCTATCTCTACAGTATATATTTTACAAACACATGAAATTCTTTAGGTACAAGTCATTGTACGTTCGTGGATAAAGTTTTATCTATTTTTCTATTGGAAATTATTTTGATTATTTTGTTTCATAATAAAACTCACTAAACAAATGTAAAATAATTAGATCTTACCTAGAATTTCATTTATCTTGGTCTAAAAGAACAATTTTATGTTTGCTCAAAGTTTTTCATTTTTAGTACAGGTCCAAAAGATTACTTTTCATCCACTAGAATTATTGTGATGACTGTGCCTCGAAGATTTATCATTAGAAGACCAAGAATTAATTTTTAATAAAAGAAAGTACTTCTAATCGATAATTGAGATCCCTCCTACTATATATTTGGCTATTGTCGTATAGCTAAGTCCTATTTAGTTAATTCCAGCCTGCCTTCAATATGGCTGACTGAATAACCGTAATAGTCTTTGTTCCATGTCAATGTTAAATTATATATTCCTCAACAATACTACTGATATTTTGTTAAAAGAAAGCTTTTAATATTAGATAAATGTATGAAATACAAAATAAGTATAACTTTTGTCATCATCTCTTAAAGAGTGAGTATTATGTGCCAAACATATCTGCCAAACTATTTTGTCCGTAGATTTATTGACTTTACCCAAGTTATTTCCATCAATCTGTCTATTAAATTTTTGTTTATGAGGAAATACTTTTCCAACCTGGTGATATCATCTTTTGTTGCTATAAATGATAAGAAATAAAAATTACTGATTAATTGATTTGAGTTTTAATATTATAATATAATAAGCTATGAGTAAAATTCCTCTCCGGTAAATTGAATACCCCTTGCCAACTGCAAAAAAGCACTAATAAATCAGTGCTTTTTTTTAATCTTCTTGCATGATTTTTCCCATTTTATTGCCAATATTTGCTTTCGGGTTTTTTTTTTTTTTTTCTTCTTTTTTGTTGAAACCATTGGATTAATTTGAATAGATTTTCTTTCTAGAAATATTGCACAGAGCTTGTCTGTTTGGTATAATCATTGAGTCAATCATTCATCTCAATTTTATTTAAGTTAACGATAAGGAAAACCATTGATCTATCGAAACCAATAGTTTTAGGTGAAGAAAAATAATGAGAACAAAATACCGTTATTGATCGCCATTTGTTATTTCATTCCAATTCAGAATTTTCAAAAAAAAATCTTAGGACCAATTCCGTGGTTAATACTCATACACTACCACTAATTTCTTATAAAATAATTTTGTTCAAAACAATTGTGTAGTTGGTGTTAATAGCTAAGGAGAGTTTTGTACCGAAAAGTACTCATGCTTTGCCACTTTCATAATTTCGTACAAATTCTTATTAAATAGGTGCTATGCGCTGATATAGTAGGCTAATGTGAGAAAAAAAAAAACCTTTATATGTTGATTGTGATCTGCCTTGCCTTCTATTGCCTCCCCCTGATCTAGTCTCTTGAAATTAGCCCACCATTTGTCAACTAGTCAAGTAGGCTTAGAAGGAGCATTATTTATATTTCATACTTTTCTTTCTTTTAGTGGAACTATTTATACTCTTTCTATATAACTTTAAAATCTCATGTTTCGTCGAATACTTATAATCGTAGACATTAAATTTTTATATTTTTTTACGTGTTAATCAAATTAAAGTTAGATTTTCGAGGTTGATATACTTTGGATTCCCTCGTACATTCCAGTGTTGATATACTTTGTATTCCCTCGTACATTCCAGTGTTGATATACTTTGGATTCCCTCGTACATTCCAGTGTTGATATACTTTGGATTCCCTCGTACATTCCAGTGTTGATATACTTTGGATTCCCTCGTACATTCCAGTGTTGATATACTTTGGATTCCCTCGTACATTCCAGTGTTGATATACTTTGGATTCCCTCGTACATTCCAGTGTTGATATACTTTGGATTCCCTCGTACATTCCAGTGTTGATATACTTTGGATTCCCTCGTACATTCCAGTGTTGATATACTTTGGATTCCCTCGTACATTCCAGTGTTGATATACTTTGGATTCCCTCGTACATTCCAGTGTTGATATACTTTGGATTCCCTCGTACATTCCAGTGTTGATATACTTTGGATTCCCTCGTACATTCCAGTGTTGATATACTTTGGATTCCCTCGTACATTCCAGTGTTGATATACTTTGGATTCCCTCGTACATTCNCCCTCACATAGGTTGGCTAATCTGAGTGTCATCTGATTTCCCGCGCTGTCAATGCACATCTTCTTTCCTGAAAGGTACTGTAGCTTCCAAAGTCTAGATGGTTTCTAGATTAACTTAATAGTTGAGGTTCTTATTGATTTATTGTTAGTGTTGCTTCATTTAATTTTTTATTTGTTTTTTCAGGTCTTACATTTTGAAGGAGCTACTCATGTTGTGAAAAAATTGGATTTCTTTGATATTGAAACGAAATATGTTATTGCTTTAACATTTATTTATTTATTAAGAATTTTCTTTCTTGCATGCATATAATTTATATGATTTTTGTTCAAGGGCTTCCAGGGTTTATGTGATAATGAAGTTGTTGGCATTTCTGTGGTGACTATTGTTTTAGTATTTGATGATCTCTAGTTTAGTGGTTCACTCCCAATGCTGGTGGCATATTAAGGCTATTACATGTTGTTTAATCGTAATAAATACTAAACTATCAGTCGATCATCATAAATCTGTTGTGCTATGAATTATTTATTGCAGTGGAACCTAGGTTTGCAATCTTAATCCGTTCCTAAACTAAAAATGTTCCTAAACCTAAACAATTATTACCATAAGAATCAATTTAAAATGTATTAATCTGTTTAAGACCCCCCAGAAAATGGCCCATTTTCATTTTATACTTGTTGCTTGCAATTCTATTAAAGCAATACAAATTCAAGAATTGTAAGTAATGTGTAAAAGGTAGGAAACAAACTTATCTTAGGCCCGCTACACACTAGTGTACAAAGTCAGGGGATTGTCTATTGACATTATGGGGACTGTCTAGATACAGTCGTGAATACATATTGGAATTCCTTGTTTCTCGCTAGGTGACAGTTGCTAAATATGGCCAACCTTGTTGAGATCGCTACTTGCCATGTTCTAATGATGAAGAGTCAAGAGAGGCGAAAGAAGATACGTTAGTGATACCTCATTTCAGATTGCAATGAGCAGATAACACTGAAATTAGAAGACAGCATGGGTTTCTGAAACTTAAAATGTTTGACCTCCGAACTATTGCTTTAGCTTTTAAGTGGAAACATAGAGGAAAAAAGAAAGTAGATGTAGAGAAACCATTCTACCATTTTTGAGATTGGTAGTGACTGTGTTTTCAACAACAAACTTGGGTACAATGCCAAAATGTCCACACTACAAAATTTTGGGCAACATTGTCTTATCAATTGTTTTGTGTTTTCTATTTCAAACGGGAGATTGAAGTTCTACGATTGTCTCCTTAAAGCGTGTCTATAGACATGAATTTGTCTCTAGACTATGTAAGAAAAAAAACCAAGCGATTTTATAAATCGCTCGATATTTCTTAGACATTGTCTAGAAACAAATATTGTGCGATTTTGTATACAAGTGTGTACTAGGCATTACAGATATGTAGCCAAGTGTTGTTGTTTGGAAGGGTACTCTCCTTCTATAAGACATGGAGTGTTAAACCTAAGTTAACTCAGGTTCTACTACAGCAAAACTTACACCAAACATTCTCATTTTTCAGACTCTAGGGTTTAAGCAATGCTCCAAGATCTCAGTCTATAGAGTACGTGACTGCCCTGCCTAAACCGTTGTTCCTAAACCTAAATTCTATTCATTTTTTGGTTTGGATTTTTGTTTATAAACAGAGTTAGTCATAAACAGAGTCAATAATAAACTGAGGTTCCACTGTATTATATACCAACTGTTCACTTTATTATTATCTAAGCAATAAGTATGGGGAGACCTTACCTTGGACACTTAGCAAAAATCAACTGTCCCTGATAACAATGATTTAATTGCTGCTAAAGGCAGGAAGATTGCTAAAATAGTGTTGCTCTTTAGCAATTCATATCACAGAAAAAAAGTGTCCTCCCTCAAAAAAAGTCCTCAAATTGTGCCAGGAGCAAGTGTCCAAGGGAAGGTAATCCACCTTAAAAGAAGTGAAGCATTAACACTTTCGGCTCCGCTGGTGCAACTAGAGGTGCTTCCCGGGCGCCATTTGTTTATTTTTCTTCACGCTGCGCGGGGCTATACCCTCATCATGACGCAGACGTCTGCGTCATCGGCGCTGAAAGTGTTAAGATTATCAACCACAAAACATGGTTACCATTGAAATACCAAGAACTTCATTATTATTTAATCATTTATTGTACTGCTTACATTGTTATGATTAATAATCTTTCTATTTTTTTCTACAATTTTGCTTGTTATAATAAAATATTGAATTATTGGATGTTGTTATTCCTATAAACTAAATGTGTTGAATACTTACTCTCTATTATTATTTACACCATTTCTACAATCTTCTGTGTTGTAGATCTCATTAAATGATATTTTTAACCTTTAAAATTTAACTTTAAAATACTTTTAAGTAGTGATTATAGGTTTAAATGTAGACTAAGTATATTATCAAAATTGTGTTTGATGTCTTAATGTATTGTTGTGCCTTATATGTAAAGTTGTGTGAGAAATACTCTTTATTTGGAGTGTATTAAGAATTAGTAATTTGAATTATTTTGGTGTACATAGTTTTTCATAACTTGTACTATGATCTTGTTTATTGTTTTTCTTAAAAATTTATATTGTTATAACGTATTCATTTAAGTATCTTATTTTTTTCACAAATTCATATCCTATACCTATAATTAAAGTTGCACAAAATATTCACAAATTTATTTTTATTTTTTTTTTTTTATCTTTAAACAAGAATTGTAGACAATCGAATCGATAAATTAAAATATCACATTAGAATAATTGAATTAAGAGATTACGAACTTTGATTCTTTGTCGACAATGTTCTTTTTCTGTATGTGTTCTATTATAAAATGTGAAATTTAAAATTAAAATTTGTAATAATTGTAATTAAATTAAAATTTTTCCTGCGTGATTTCAATATCACGTTTTAATATTATGAGCATAAAATCACAAGCAAAAATGTCACTTAGAATTAGTTTATTGTACTCATCTAGACATCACTCATATTCATTTTCTTTTAATTGCTATTATACCTTATTGAAAGCCTTTTACTAATTTTATGTGATATAATGAGCCAGTCCTTTTGTATATTTACTTTTTAATTAATTAAAAAAAGAAAATCGATGTTTATTACCCAGTCTTAAGTCGCTCATTTTTTCTAAAAAAAAAAAATAAAATAAAAATAACTATCCAGTTTTTCAAATATTTTGTCAAAATTTGAAATAAATATTTAGTCAAATTTATTAACATGAGAGAGAATAACTTCATCAACTGTCTTAAACTGGTTTACTAACGTACTCAAGATATATATTTTTGTATTTAATGAAGCATCTTAATCTTTTCTAGAAATATTAATATAATAATTAATTTATATAATATATTAATACAATATTAGGTATAAGACAAATTAAATATCTTTAAAATCATCCCATGGTATCAGTGATATGAAAAACATAAATATTAAATTATTTTACTCATTGATTTGCCTTTATAGCATGAAATTTGTTCTCCATGTCATTGCTACTTTTTTCATTAGTTTTTAGAGGCTGGGTTTTAAGTTCATTAAATAATATTTTTATTGTAACTGAGATGACAGTCTAGAATCTGAATAATAATCATTAATTTAGTCAACCCTCTTTGAAAGATTGAGTGCTTTTGGTTTCACTAACCAGGAGGTTGAAGGGGTGTCATAAATATTAACTGGGTATGGATCCCGTTTGAAGCTAGTGCAAGTGATTTTGTTAAAAAACTATTATTTTTTACAAGTTTCTGAGTAGTAGCGAATCAAAACAACAGTGAAGTAATCAATGTTTTCAACTAAATTAAATGCCTTTAAGGTAACACTATCGTTAACTAACTGTCACTTCTTTAGACTGTTACTCCCCTTATTAAAAATATATGAGAGTAACAATCTAAAGAAGGTGTACGGAATGTTCTTCTTTATACTGTTACTCTCCTTATTACAAATAGAAGGGAGTAACAATCTAAAGAACGTGTGCGGAGTGTTCTTTAGACGGTTACTCCCCTTATTACAAATAGAAAGGAGTAACAATCTAAAGAAGGTGTACAGAATGTTCTTCTTTATACTGTTACTACCCTTATTAAAAATAAAAGAGAGTAACAATCTATAGAAGGTGTATGGAATGTTCTTCTTTATACTGTTACTACCCTTATTAAAAATAGAAGGGAGTGACAATCTAAAGAAGGTGTACGGAATGTTCTTCTTTATACTGTTACTACCCTTAATAAAAATAAAAGAGAGTAACAATCTATAGAAGGTGTATGGAATGTTCTTCTTTATACTGTTACAACCCTTATTAAAAATAGAAGGGAGTAACAATCTAAAGAAGGTGTAAGGAATGTTCTTCTTTATAATGTTACTCCTCTTATTACAAATAGAAGGGAGTAACAATCTAAAGAACGTGTGCAGAGTGTTCTTTAGACTGTTACTCTCCTTATAAAAACACAAATGTGATATTCCTTTGTCCCTAAGTACCTATTACACATGTTACTGCTAGTACTGTTACTACTGATTGGACTAAACATCCCTTTGTCTTAATACTTATTTAGACAAAGGAATGTATAATTAAGTATATCCATTTAAATTCTAAATCTACAAAAGGGAGTAACAATCTAAAGAAGTATCAATTAACCAAGGTCTGGACTCGGTCAAAGCCGACTTATCCACTAAGGTCGACCCATCAACAAATGTGTTCGGTTGTTAGGGTGGTCTTTCTGTCGAAACTGGTTACTTCTTGGTCAACATGGTTAGTGATTCAAAATGCACCCTATCTTTCCAATACCTAGACTTACTGGTGTTATGAAAGGACTGATAATAACTGACTAATTGTTAAGCAAATACGTTAAGTGATATTTATTTTTTGGCTTAATTTATATTTTTTCCGCTGTATTTTAAGCATTTCACCACCATTTACTTTGTAAAAATGTTTATATATATACGATAACTTTTGTATTCTTAAAATTATATTGTAACTGTTATTATACCCTGAGTGTCAAATCTATAACATGATATTAACATAGACAAAAAACAAAGTGTGTTTTTAATCTAGCCTTTATCCTTTATCTTTTCCTTTTTTTTATTGATTTCTTACTCTCACTAATACACGAATCTCTCATTAATAAATGAATGAGAGGTGAGACATGTTTTGTAATAACCTAACGTTGTTTTGATTAAAGCATAAAAGGAACAGCAAAAAATGTTAGCATTGCAATAACGACAACAACAACAAATACATTGAAGTTACTACTTAAATCAACCCATTTTCTTATGGAAAACTCATAGTAAATAACATTCATCAAACTTAGTCATTTTATTAACTTGTCACATTAGCAAATAATTTATAGATATCAAATGAGGATATCCCTACTGTCGATACTTGCTTGATCTGGGGATCACTGGACCGGTTTCGGATAAACACCATCATCAGCAGAGTCGAAGTCTCTCGTAGTACTTGTCACACTCATCGAGTCTACATGAGAAAATGAAATTGGTCTTGAGTCTACGACAGACTTCAACTCTGCTGATGATGGCGTTTAGCCGAAACCGGTCCAGTGATCTCCAGATCAAGCAAGTATCGACGGTTGGGATATCCTCATTTGATAACTTAGGAACTTAATTTATAGATAGTTTTGAAAATGTAAAGGTATTCACACACATCAGTTACTGAGTTCCAAATTAGAACTGTCACCATCTAGTGTCTTCAAAATCTATCTCTATTCACATCTATCCATCAGTCATTTTTCTGTTAATGTCATACCAATATTTTTGTGATGGCCAATATGGAGAAGGAATTAGCTGTCCTTGCATTAATTATTATGGACGAAGAATCATTTATTTAATGATGCCATATCTAATAAAGGTACAGAATCAATGTGCCAAGATCAGCTTGATTTGATGACTAGAAAAGGGTTAATAAGCCCTCAAAAGATTTTGACTGCACCCGTAAAATATATGACAAATAGTGTTCATATATTTCACAATGAATCAATAATATAATTCTGGGTTTGCACTCATTCAATTAATTTTTCATGTCCACATTTTAAAATGAAAAAAAAAACAGAATTACATGTCAGTCATAGTCATAACAAAATTTTATCGAGGCGGGTCTGATTCGAACAGTGGCTACTCAGTGTAGAAATTGTCATTTAACTTTCAAGAAAGATTTTTTTTTTGTGTGAGTGATACATCTCGGAATTGACAAAAAGGAGACATGCCATGACTGATGTGTGTGAATATATAGACCCTCTTCCAGAACTGAACAGGAAAGAGCCAAGTATCAACTTGACCCAATACATTTTAAGTTTGGTTTTTGGCGAGGAGTGTGGTCACTCCATCATTGGTGATGATCACCTAATGTTTAATAAGGTTGGCAGGCTGGTCGAAGAAAATGACCATGACCTTCCAGCCTTCACCTCTAGTCAATGGAGGCTTCTTATTTGCGAATGACTATTGGACTAGTCTAGACATGACTGGTGGCTAATGTGGGAACATTGGTCCAATGTATAGAGCCAGCCTATGCTGCTAGTGCTACATTGCAACAGGGTGAGGCAAAAATTGGAAGCAGATATTTGCGAATAACTATTGCACCAGGCTAGTCATGAGTGTAGCCCAAGTTTGACTAGGAATGATTAATTTCTCGGGGACTGTACTCTTAAGAGTAGGAGCATTTATTACTTGGGAATTCTCGTTTTAAGATGAGGAAAAATCTGTTCTTTGGCTACTGAACACGGCCTAAGATCTAGAAACTTTTCGTTTTTTGAGGCCTACTCTAGTCTCAGTGTTGGTCCAACTAAATTATAATTATCTAATTCTTAAAGAAATAATTATAAAACTTACTGACTAAATCGATTAAAACAGGTTGTTTGTTTTGTCAATTTTGCTTTTCACCTTTTTGCAATACAGTGCTTTAAGTTTAATTTAGTGTTTGTTAATGTGATAAAATTCTTTTAAGAATCGTTTAGGTCCATTTTTTTTCTATTGCAATACTAGCCATTTTGTTTTATTAACTATTACCTGATCAATTGGCTCTCCTTATTCCTTGCTTACTGTTCAATGTACAATAAAAGACGAATATGTAGGGATAATACCAACCATATATTATGTAAGGTAGCATTATTAGTGCCCCCCCCCCCCTTTAAAAATAATTGGGATGTGGTACCAGAGGTAGTGACGGGGGACTTAAGTCCCCCCTTCTCAGTAGCGGCGGTAAGATTTTGGGGGCCCCCCTGTAATCGTTTAGTCGGGCCCCTATATTTACCTTCCAGGGGCCCCTAGATTACCAGGGCCCACCCCGCGCTGCGGGGGCTTATTGCCGCCACTGCCCCTCCTCCCAGGACTATTTGTAATGCTACGTTAGTGGCCATGAGTATAATTAAACAAAAAGTACAATTATATTAGTTGACTAGATAGAATTCGTAATTAAGGAAAGATGGAGCCTATCACTCATGTATTGCGTGGGAGGTGAAAACTACGGGTGGAAGGGGCAAGGGGTTTAGAACCAGTCTAAAAACGTTTTTGGCTACTTCTCAGTATCCTAAATTGAGGGGTGTTGCCCCATTCCTCATAATTGTTTTTGATTTAAAAAAATATTTTTGAATGTGCACAATCTGCTCCATATTTCTCTCTTAATGACGTAGAATGACAATTCGGGTTGATAACCTTAGGTTATAATTAGGTTTTTCCAACAACACTTCAAACTACTTCCAAACTAGTTTCAAACTGTACGACGCATGCGCATTAGCGAAAAACGATCAATTGTGGTCCGTTGCGCATGCGTCGGACAGTTTCAAACCAGTTTGAAGTGTGGTTGGAACAAACCTATTATATTCGTAGCATCTAGGTACTTGGCTTAACAAATCCTCACAAAATTTGTCTTCATAAAATAATAATAAACGTAGCTAACTAGACAGCAAAGCAAAGTAAATGTCTCCTTAACCTACTTATTACTTACATAGACAGCGGTTGTGGAAGGAGGAGGCAGACACATTGTTAAAGTTTGTGTCAAAGAAGTCTTAGCGCGGGAAAGTAAAATGAATTGGTTCGGCTTGAATTTTTACGTAAAAAGGGTTTCGTTGTTATTGTAAACATGAAATTAGTATAAAGGAGGGGACACACACACACACACACACACACCAAATTTTGATGTTTTTTTTTTGACAAAATGGCATGAAAAATTAAACACCTTACACAAGTGTTATATATTTGTTTAATCTACTCAATACCTTTCATTTGATACCCCACTCAAAATTTTAATAATTTTTTTTGCCTGACGTGAATTATCCGCCATTTTGGATTTGAAAAGCTAATAATTTTGAGTTCGCTATATTTTTCCTGTGTGCTCGTCAAAACGATCTTTAATACTGGAAATTTTCATGTTTGCATCCCTTTTGATTCAAAAGTTATTGGAACCGTCCAGAGTGAGAGACAGACAGACACAGGAACGAAACTATAAGGGTTTCTTTTTTTGGTTTTACCAACGAAACCCTAAAAACGAGAGCCAATTAGAGCTTAGGATTTTAAAATTCTGACCCTTTTGTCTCATCCTGACTAAAACTAAGACTCATTTGTCTCATCCTGACTAAAACTAAGACTAATTTGTCTCATCCCGACTAAAACTAAGACTCATTTGTCTCATCCTGACTAAAACTAAGACTCATTTGTCTCATCCTGACTAAAACTAAGACTCATTTGTCTCATCCTGACTAAAACTAAGACTCATTTGTCTCATCCTGACTAAAACTAAGACTCATTTGTCTCATCCTGACTAAAACTAAGACTCATTTGTCTCATCCTGACTAAAACTAAGACTCATTTGTCTCATCCTGACTAAAACTAAGACTCATTTGTCTCATCCTGACTAAAACTAAGACTCATTTGTCTCATCCTGACTAAAACTAAGACTCATTTGTCTCATCCTGACTAAAACTAAGACTCATTTGTCTCATCCTGACTAAAACTAAGACTCATTTGTCTCATCCTGACTAAAACTAAGACTCATTTGTCTCATCCTGACTAAAACTAAGACTCATTTGTCTCATCCTGACTAAAACTAAGACTCATTTGTCTCATCCTGACTAAAACTAAGACTCATTTGTCTCATCCTGACTAAAACTAAGACTCATTTGTCTCATCCTGACTAAAACTAAGACTCATTTGTCTCATCCTGACTAAAACTAAGACTCATTTGTCTCATCCTGACTAAAACTAAGACTCATTTGTCTCATCCTGAC
This sequence comes from Gerris buenoi, assembly GCA_001010745.2. NCBI lineage: Eukaryota > Metazoa > Arthropoda > Insecta > Hemiptera > Gerridae > Gerris > Gerris buenoi. Next base: position 370,434 of record KZ651330.1, read on the forward strand.
TAAAACTAAGACTCATTTGTCTCATCCTGACTAAAACTAAGACTCATTTGTCTCATCCTGACTAAAACTAAGACTCATTTGTCTCATCCTGACTAAAACTAAGACTCATTTGTCTCATCCTGACTAAAACTAAGACTCATTTGTCTCATCCTGACTAAAACTAAGACTCATTTGTCTCATCCTGACTAAAACTAAGACTCATTTGTCTCATCCTGACTAAAACTAAGACTCATTTGTCTCATCCTGACTAAAACTAAGACTCATTTGTCTCATCCTGACTAAAACTAAGACTCATTTGTCTCATCCTGACTAAAACTAAGACTCATTTGTCTCATCCTGACTAAAACTAAGACTCATTTGTCTCATCCTGACTAAAACTAAGACTCATTTGTCTCATCCTGACTAAAACTAAGACTCATTTGTCTCATCCTGACTAAAACTAAGACTCATTTGTCTCATCCTGACTAAAACTAAGACTCATTTGTCTCATCCTGACTAAAACTAAGACTCATTTGTCTCATCCTGACTAAAACTAAGACTCATTTGTCTCATCCTGACTAAAACTAAGACTCATTTGTCTCATCCTGACTAAAACTAAGACTCATTTGTCTCATCCTGACTAAAACTAAGACTCATTTGTCTCATCCTGACTAAAACTAAGACTCATTTGTCTCATCCTGACTAAAACTAAGACTCATTTGTCTCATCCTGACTAAAACTAAGACTCATTTGTCTCATCCTGACTAAAACTAAGACTCATTTGTCTCATCCTGACTAAAACTAAGACTCATTTGTCTCATCCTGACTAAAACTAAGACTCATTTGTCTCATCCTGACTAAAACTAAGACTCATTTGTCTCATCCTGACTAAAACTAAGACTCATTTGTCTCATCCTGACTAAAACTAAGACTCATTTGTCTCATCCTGACTAAAACTAAGACTCATTTGTCTCATCCTGACTAAAACTAAGACTCATTTGTCTCATCCTGACTAAAACTAAGACTCATTTGTCTCATCCTGACTAAAACTAAGANTTGCTGAAAACGAATTAAATTCTGCTGAAAAATGACTAAAAGTATTAAAATAATGCATTGTCATCGTGTTCTGAGCTGTTCTGAAAATTTCAAATGTCTAGCTACTCGGGATGTTAGTTAAAATTTGATTGCAAGATTTGTACCGGACAAACAAACAAACAAATATACAAACAAGAAACCAAGTTAATAAAAACGTAGTAAAAATAAGGATTTTTTTTTAAGAATAATAATAAATCAGTTAGTTCAGAACGGTCACCCATCAAGTACTGACCACGTCCAATGCTGCTTGGCCTACTCAATGATGCGTGGGCTACTCAAGTTAGTTATGTTCCCGGTTTTTTGGTTTTTGCTACCGTTGTTCAGGAAATAATGATATAATAATAAAAATTATCCGAAAATTTTTCCGCCCCCTAGAAATTGCCGCCCTGGGCCGTTGCCCAGCTTGCCCATTGGTAAATCGGGGCCTGATTATGATGTAGTCCAAGCAATACAATAAAACGCCCTAGTAGTTTCGTGTCCAAAGCCTTCATAGAAAAGAATCAGGATCTTTTGTCCGGGAAAATCTCGAGCTCTCATTGGCTCCCCACCCCTTTTGCTAGTTTTTCCCGCGCTGTCAACGCACTAACTCTAGGACAGGAAAAGTCTTTCCTTTAAGGTGTTTTATGATAAGTAGTGCATTATTGGAGAATTTTTATGAAACACGTCCAGAATTGGTGTTTTTTTATGTTTTTTGCGAATATCTCGAAAACAAAGCTTTTTCGGAACCATGTTTATAAGAATATTTTTTTTCAGCGTCAAATTTCCTATAAGAAACTCTAAGTGTTGTTGTATCATTTGGGGAAACCTTTTTTGCATTCGTACTAGAATTGGTTGTGATCCGGACCAAAAAAAATGCACTCCTGGTAACATTCAACTTATCATAATTAATGAACTAGTCCGTTGACCTTAAACTTTAATTATACCATTTGAAAGCTTATGAAAAGCAGAAGTTTTTCTTGAAATTGTCAAACTTATAGCATTCTTCAATTAAATGTAGAAAGCTCAGGAATTTTGGGGTCGAATTTAAAAAAATCTAAATTTTGAAATGCAACAGGACTTAAAAGATGCTTCACAGCTCATAATTTGAAAATGAATGAGTGATTCTAAAAGGTTTTTTTATGCTCTTTAAAATTGTTCCTTACCCTGATTTCCCTATCTCATTTAGTTTTTGAGATATTTGGNACATCGTTACGACGTTAGTAACTGAGCTTCCTCCTATACGAGCGTTACATAATTACTTCGGTTCTGTTTTTTTTTTTGTTCTGATTTTCTATTCCTTAGTTGTGATTTTTCATAGCTACATTTAATTATTATTGAACATTTTTATCAAAATGTACCCTAAAGATAACTTCTCCTCGGTGGGGAATCGAACCCGATTTCCCATCGTGTGGGTTTTATAAAGCTATCTATTCTCAGGAAACTAGACTTTTCTGGGGGAAACAACTTTATATAACTTAACTTATAAATTCGTAATATATAATAAATTTTAATTAGTTCCTTTCCACATTTAGAGCTAAAATTCATTTCTCGATTTTACCTCGGCGTATATTTTTTCTACTTAATTTCATCGAAATCGGGCCAGATTAGGCTCCACGCGTCTGCGCAGCTTACAGACAGACATACGGTGGACTTCAAACCGTGTAAATCCATCATAATCGAATTTTCGACCAATCAGAATACTTTTACTTTATACTATCCTTCATTCTGCGCTCCACATGGGACTCATGCTTGGAATAATTGGAAAGGTTTCCTATTATGATCAGGCCCCGATTTAGGGTAAGCTGCACCCTGGGCAAAACCTTTGTTGCCGCCCCCCCTCCTCCCCAGAAAAAGGACTAATCAATTTGTGAATACTGAATTGTATTTTTGGGTTTTCCCAATGTGGGCTGATACCATATACCTTCTGTTGTAAAAATGACTGATTATAAGAATTAACCTAAAATGGTGTGTACTACTGATAAAAAAATTAGTAAGCCTATATTTATTTTTTAAATAATATTATTTTTTTATAACCAAATTTT
>KZ651330.1:379873-398560 GCA_001010745.2 Gerris buenoi
CACAGGAGTAACAAAACTCATTCCCGTGGAATACTACCCTGTGCTTCCATCACGACTATTCTTTTAATTTCCACAGGAGTAACAAAACTCATTCCCGTGGAATACTACCCTGTGCTTCCATCACGACTATTCTTTTAATTAACACAGGCGTAACAAAACTCATTCCCGTGGAATACTACCCTGTGCTTCCATCACGACTATTCTTTTAATTACCACAGGAGTAACAAAACTCATTCCCGTGGAATAACACCCTGTGCTTCCATTTTGACTATTCTTTTAATAACCACAGGAGAAGGAGAACGCTCTACCAAGGGGATAGTAAAATGGGCCTAAAAGATAAAAGATAGCAAAATTGCTAGGTTCAAACAAGTGGTTCGTCCTACCCTTCTATAGTACTTGTGCTAGGACCTTACAACCACTAAGACTATAGATGAGAAAACAGCATTTATATAATTTTCTTAAATAAAATATTAAGATCAGTGTATTTTTTTTGACTTTAGATTCGTTGTCTGCATGGTTTGAAGTTATTTAAACGCCCAATATTTTTTTGTTTGAAGAATATTTACTGGGCGAAAATTTGGATCGAAGAACTCAAAAAAAAATAAAATAAAAAAATCCCTAACTTTAGGCTTATATTTTCCGGGAAAACTATACGTATTGGAGAAGACTGAGTTTGTTTATTTTACAGAACTCCGTAGAAACATCTTACTTACTTATATGTATAATGCATTGATCTAAATTTCTTATTACAATTACCTTAATGTGTAATAGTTTTAACTGCGATAGTTTTAGCTTTAGCTCATATACACTTTTTTAGCTGAAATATACTATTTAGCTAATATCGTATTACTTAAAAGTTCTTGATCTATAATGGATAAGCTGTAGTTACATACAATCGATAAGCTTTCATAAAAGAAAGAACCAAAACAGTTCTTTTAATATAACGATTAAAATTAAATGATTTTTTGTTTAATAATAAAATACTTTAAAAGTAAGCTTGAGAATAAATCTAATTGTAGAAGGAAGCTGGGTTCATTTGAAATGCTGAAGGTCAGCCGAAAGCTAAAAGCGATTTAAAAAGATCAAGAAATATATTGTATCTAATTTGCATAAATATTTAGTGTTGTGGGCAGAACATGTGATACTTACCTTACTCGTTATGACATTAACTTCGCTTTTATCTAATTTTACTTGTTTCGTGCAATATTATCCAACTATTTTATTCTGTTTTTTTACATACGAGTATTATTCTGACATTTTTATCGGCTAAGCAAGCAGGACCAATTACCTAATTCTCTATTATATTTTTATAATGGATCTACAAATATTGATTTTGGCTCATTGTTCAAGGTTTGGAGAAGTCTGGGCAAACTGGGTCTCATTATTCCTTGTGTATCTTTTTATTTAAATTCTACGTGAACATGTGCCAGTGACTGATGTAATAAAACATTTTTATTAAATCAAAACTATACGAGAAAAAAAAACAAACAATAATTAATAATGCATTGTTAAAATAGTTATATAATAAATCTTGTTTTCTATAAATGTATATTCAAATCCATTATTTATTTTTATATTATTAGGTTTCTGTACAAAGTACAAAAAGAAACCTTATATAACGGCTTTGTCTGTCCATCTGTCCGTCTGGCCGTTGGTGTCGTTTGTCAGTTGGCTTGTTTCAATTCATAAACTGCTATAGCTAGAAACATAAAATTTGGCACACAGGTGCATCTCGGCGTTTGATGGAATTGGACGCATTTTGGAGTTTCTACACTTAATATTTTCAAGATAGCGGCCCGGCCAATATGGCGGCTGATTTGCTGACTAAAAAAAGTTTTTAGTTACCATGGCATGTTATACATAAATTTAAAGGTCTTGAAGTGTAGAAAAAGAATATCCAACTATTAAAATAACACACGTAATATTTTCAACATGGCAGCCAATATGGCGGGTGACTAAAAAAAGTTTTTATTTACCATGGCATGTTATACATCAATGAAATGGTCTTGAAGTGTAGAAAAAGAATATCCAACTATTACACTTATAATTTTAACTAAGTCGTACAGAAACCGGCGATTATCGCCTCACGTCCTTACGTGAAGCACGCCTTACTTGTTGTATTATAATATTGAAATTATCTTGAATAACATTATGCTCTTTTACCATGTAAATATTCATGCTGACTCACAACTTTTTGTTTAGTCGTTTGTCGTGTTAAAAATAGTTAGTGTAGAATTACCAAAAACTATGCAGTTGTCACAAATTATGAGATGCACCTGTGTACAGAATTTCGTTCGTATCGATCAATTTTTACGATCAAAATTATCGTCGGACAAACAATCACACAAATTTTTCAATTCACAAAGTCTGTCAAATGAACAACTTAGTTTTGTTCTGCTGTAAAGGCCCCCATTCACGGTCAAACATTTTGCGCAAACATCATGTTTGTGCAAACATTTTAACCATGTATGGGGCTGCTTGATGTTTGCGCAAACATGATTTTTAACTAAATTTCCCCGACATCAGGTTTGCGCAAACATTTTGCACAAAATGTTTGATCGTGCATGGGGGCCTTTAAAAATCTTCGGTGTTCCCGTCTGAGTAAATAAACACGTGATATTTAACTGTTTACAATAAATTCGCACATTAAATAAAAGAATAATCAGCTGAGTTTAGCATTTTGACGTTTTATGGCCATTTTTAGATCGAAATAGTCTCGCTGGTAATTCGCATTTTATTAGACACAAAACCTTTTCTGGTCTCTGAGCTGCAATCGGTGTGAATATTAAAACAATTAACACCTATTGAGTCTAATGAACTCGATTTATTTGTTTTCAATTTCTTTATTGTTACTAGATTTAATTAGTTTAAGACGAACCACAAAAAAACTTTTATTACTGGTTAAACTAATTTATAGATAATAATAATAGTGCTAATGAATAAATTCAGTCATTGTATTAGCTGCAATTTATAATTTTGAATAATTATTATCACGTTATTTATTTATTGCATAGTTTAATAAGCTATTTGACCCTAGTTATACTCTTGCAAATGATGACAATTTATATACATTTATATATTTCCAAATACATCTGACTGACGATCACCACGATACCATTGGAAACCACTGGACTGAATTTGCTGCAGCTTTCATGATATGAATAACTATTTTATAATAAGGGTCATAGAAGGTAAGTGAGGGGTTTAAAAACTCTGCGGCATCAAGATAAAATAATTTTGATGGTCGTTTATAAACGCATATCAGGTTAAAAAACATAAAAAATAAAATAATAATAATAATAATAACACATTGCGGAATCCAACTAGTCTTATCTAGAGTTGCTATAAATTTTGACGAAGATTGATTGGACTAAGTATCTTTCATTCTAAATTTTAAATTAGCGTAATCTAAAAGAAATGAACAGGTCAAGTGAGTGCTAGTCAGCACACAATGAGGGTCCGTAGGCCACACTGTATAGTTAAGTAGTATGTAACGAAGTATAAGATGAGTTATTTTTACCGAGATTTTGTGAATCTTACTAATAGTGAATAAATCTGAAAGACAACATTTATTCGACCACTTATTGGCCAAAGTATCTTCCTTCCTATATCCTTATGTAACGAAGTATAAGATGAGTTATTTTTACCGAGATTGTGTGAATGTTACTAATAGTGAATAAATCTCAAAGACAACATTTATTCGACCACTTGTTGGACTAAGTATCCTTCTTGCTATATTTTAATATCAAGTAATCTATCGTGAGTTATTTCATCCAAGATTTTTGTGAATCTTACTTATAGTTTTCTTAATTTATCAGTTTATTGTAAGAAATTGATAAACCTCATTAGCAAATGTTTATTACAGACTGATTTGGACCACTTAATTAGTCTCTTCATTCAGTCCACTGATGATGTTAATTACAGACCAGTTTGGACCACTTGAGTATTCTTTTCATTATCAGTCTACTGATGATGTTAATTACAGACCAGTTTGGACCACTTTAGTTGTCTGTTCCATTATCATTTAACTCTAATAATGTTAATTACAGGTTCTATCATTAGAGAACTGTTAATGAATAGTCAATTTAGGTGGTCCCAACCGGTCAGTAATAAACATTTGATAATTTTTTTTATATTTTTATAATAAGCTAATGAATTTTTATCTTTAATCATCTCTCTATTATATGAATGAGTTCAACAAAGTGGCTTTTTTCAATTAGGAGAAAATAGAAAAGAGAAATAAACAACTTGATGAAAACTTCTTTGATAGAGTTATTTTTCCTTCTTTTTTTGAGAATGTAGCATAAAACGAATTATTTTTAACTTTTTTTTATACTTAAAAGTTTTTAAAAATGGTTTATCTTTAATAAAAAGTTTTTAAAAATGGTTTATCTTTAATACAATTGTTCTGTTGAATTTATTATCGATTAACTTTAAATATTATATTATAACTTTTATTAAAACAAAACTTATTTATAACTCTTGAACAATACAATATAGTTTCATTTTTATGTTTTAAAAGTGTAGTTTAAAAAAAGTTATATTGTTATCTAAAAAAATGGCGTGATCATTCATGAAACTGTTGTTGTACAAATACCAGTAGTGCCTTTAAATAAATAGTTTACGTTTCAGTCGTTTTATTAATAAGTATCTATTTTTCTAATAAACTCGATAATATATTTTTTTCTATTGAAATGTTTTAAATTAAATAAATATTTAAACTATATAGATTTTTAAATGCGCACGAGCTACCTACTATTTAAAATATGCGATAGTATAACTAAAGAAAATATGTTTTGTGAAAGATAATTATTATTGAATATTTTATTGGTACAAGAGCAAAATAACAGAATATTTTAATAGTTCAAGAGGATAATAACAGAATATTTTAATAGTTCAACAGGATAATAACAGAATATTTTAATAGTTCAACAGGATATTAACAGAATATTTTAATAGTTCAACAGGATAATAACAGAATATTTTAATAGTTCAACAGGATATTAACAGAATATTTTAATAGTTCAACAGGATAATAACAGAATATTTTAATAGTTCAACAGGATATTTATAGGAATAACAGAATATTTTAATGATACTAGAGCATAATAACAGAATACATTTTAATAATGCAAGAGCAGCATAACCGAAAATTTTTACTAGTGTAAGCGCATAATAACAGAATACATATTTTAATTCATAGTACAATAGTGTATACTTATTTTTATAACCAACTAGTATTTCCTGGTTTTGCCGCAAATATGTTTAAAATATATAAGTTCGGTACTAAATATTAATAATATACCGTTACAGTAAGATCTGATTTATTCCGGTTTAAGAATAGATGCATTCATTTCTTCCTTATGAGAATAGCCCAACCCAGGGGTGTGGTCTTTTACAGCCTTAAGCATTTCAAACAAAAAAGAAAAAAAAAATTGGAAAACCTTTAAAGTGATAATTCAGTGACAAAACAAACAAATATTCTTCTCTCTTATATATATAATACAATGAATACATGAAGTTATATATTAAATACATTAATTTTTAAAATGAAAAATATTTTTCTAAGCTACTTGCTAAGAGAAATAAAGAAAGTAATTAACAATTGCGTGGAGAAAGATAAGATTATTTAGAGCTTAACGAAAACTATAAATTAAAAAGTTAAATTTGTAAATTAAAAAAATATTATAGTTAGAGAAAGCTCTTTCAAGCTGGTTCGTAAATAGGTATAAATATTTTTTATATTGCTAATTTTAAAGAGTCTTTGGTAGCTTAGTGTTATTATGAGTGACGCTTTAGAAGCCAGAAACCCAAGTTTTACTGCAGTAGCTACATAAGTAAAGTGGTTGGCGTTTGTATTAATATCAATTCCAAGGCTACCCAGGACGCCTCAAAAATTAGCAGTACAAACCGCAGTAAAGTGGGTGGCGTCTTCAGTAGCTACATATGTAATGTGGTTGGCGTTTGTATTAATATCAACTCCAAGGCTACCAAGGACTCCTCAAAAATTAGCAGTACAAATCGCTTTAAAGTGGGTGGTGTCTTCAGTAGCTACATAAGTAATGTGGTTGGCGTTTGCATTACCATTAACTCCAAAGCTACCTCCTTAAAATTAGCAATACAAATCGCTTTAAAGTGGGTGGCGTCTTCAGTAGCTACATAAGTAATGTGGTTGGCGTTTGTATTACCATTAACTCCATGGCTAACTTCTTAAAATTAGCAGTACAAATCGCTGTAAAGTGGGTGGCGTCTTCAGTATCTACATAAGTAAAGTGGCTGGCGTCTTTCCAATTGCAAATGCCAATTACAGTGGTTTATATTAATGGAGCGAGACAGGGCGCCAGTTTAAAATGGGCGCCAGAAAATCCGAAACCCTCTAAAATCGTCGACATGTTTTTGTCGAATGCCGGAAACTACCTACCCTAGGAAACTAACTTCCCGGTCTCCCAAAATAAAGGTTATATATCTAGTAGAAGTACAAAAATAATCGTGTGACTTTTTAAGTCAGAATTGTCTTTGGGAAATGTTCAGAAAAAAAAGTTTTATTTTAAAACTCCATTCAAAGGGATCTAATTTGTTTAGTTGATTATTTAATAATAATATAAAAAAAAACAACAACACAATATTGAATTTTACGTGGATTTTTATTCTATTAATAATTTGAAAAAGATAGATCAAAGAACTACAAAATCAATATTATTTAATATACTGACGTTATTTTTGTTTCTAGTTGATTATTATTTATTTAAAAATAATATTTATGTTTTAGGTAATAATGAATAAAAATAAAGGCGAAACATACAAGAAATTAAATTAAACGTCGATTATTTTACTCTGTAATGTACCGTGACACTAAAAAAAGTGGTAATTAAACATAAACGTGAAACATAAAGGGAGGGGGGGGGAGGGAGAAACACAAAAGTTTTGAAGAAAAACGTATAAATATATGATATCTTTATGTATGTATTATTAGTATAGATATGCGAGTTAGGAATCAGCTCTATGAACTGTTAGATGGGGAAATTTGAACATATATTTATATCACATATGACGCAAACGGATGAAGATGTAGGAGGGTATATACGCAAAGCCAACATGTAAATTAACTTTGATTTGTATGCACCACAAATGTTATGCTCTTCAAATGTTCTGCGTGCTTTATTTTTAAATAGATGTTAAAACGCAAAACGGTTCTTTTATTCATGTCTTGAGTAAAGAATTATGTTGACAAAAAATTATTTTAAAATTACGAATGGTATGGGATTCTTAGTGTTATATAATGCTGATCAGGAATTCTTTGGTTATTATCATAACTTACTTTTAAGATTTTTTTTTAGAATTTTTACAAAATAATTAAGATTGACTTTTTTTCTAACGTTTTGAATATGCTTATATTCACTATTTTGTTCACATTGTCATTATTTTGTGAAACTATTTTTAAGATTACCGTCTGCGCAAATTAAAAAAACTATTATATTTTTGCTACTTCGGTCTTTATAACAGGGATTGCAAGCTTATAGTTATAAGTAATCAACACAAACGTTTCCTCTTTTATAACTATTATTAAAAAATGGACATCTTGAAATTACATATCGTTCTAGATTAATTTTATTTTCTTCTTCTAGGGTTTCGTTGGCAAAAAACCAATACAAGAAACCCTTATTTAGTTTCTGTGTCTGTCTGTATGTCACTCTGCACGGTTGCGATAACTTTTGAATCAAAATAGATACAAATATGAAACTTTGCAATATTAAAGTTTTGTTTTGTCACGCACCCTGGAAAAATGATCAACTGTTCATTTTATTTTTTTTTATTTTTAACGTCTACCGATATTTTCTTCTCAGTCATCTGTATTATTATATAAAATCTAGATAATTAAGGTAGTTCGTGACAGATCAAGAGTAATAAGAAGGTAGGGTTAGCGAGATGCTGTCAAATAAAACACTGTTTAAGGTTTAAGCTAACGTTTCGCTAAATTTATTAGCATCATCAGAGCAAATAGACAAAGTATAACATAAAAAATACATAGATGTTGACTCTAAGACATGTTATAATAGAATGAATAAAGGTGTAGTTAAAATAATATTTCTTATGTCTCTGTATTTTAACTACACCTTTATTCATTCTATTATAACATGTCTTAGAGTCAACATCTACATATTTTTGTTATACTTTGTCTATTTTTTTCTGATGATGCTAATAAATTTAGCGAAACGTTAGCTTAAACCTTAAACAGTGTTTTATTTGACAGCATCTCGCTAACCCTACCTTCTTATCAAATCTAGATACTACAAATTCACTGAGTTTATATAATGACTGACTGACTGACTCATTTTGATATATCTGGAACCACTAGACAGACCAATTTTCTTGGTCGGTTCCTAATAACTCCTAAATAATAATTCATATTTTACGATTTTGGTAGTATTCATACTACGGAAAGATTAAAATTTAATTTAAATCAAATTATAATTATTATTAACTACGGGAAACAGACAGAGAAAAACAGACTCCAGCGCCGGGATTATAATTATAAGCGTTATTTCTCGGTCTAGACTTTGTGGAAGTAATTAAAAGCTTTCAATTCGGGTCAAGTCATCATTAACGTCAGAGAAAATCATTCTCCTGCGTAGCTTAGTTGGTTAGAGAAAAACAGACTCCAACGCCGGGATTGACCAACTGTATCAGGTAGGAGGTTACCTACGTATCAGATATACTTAAAGGAACTATCTATCTACGTATTGTTTATAAATGTTTTGGTATTAAAGCCGGATATGAGTAGGAGGCGCTTTGCCGTACAGAAATAAGTATAATACGTACTTTGGCTCTATACACAATATATTTAGACGTTCGTTCTATTTTTAGGGTTTCCTCTACTTTTGTAAATTAACTATGAATCATCGAAGTATACATGGAGGAAGGGGTATTTAGAGTACGTAGGCAAGACCATCTTTATCTTTATAATTTTCTGCGTTTGTCTGTCTGTCTGGAGGTTGTGACCGCATCTGTTTCTTCAGAAAGTACCTAACATAAAAATGTTTAACTTTGCAATTGTGTTGGGAAATAAACCCAAACACAAAAAAAAAAATATAGAGAAGCCCAAAAAAATCATCCCCCAAAAACAGGGTGTTGGTATGGTTTGGCCCTTGGGTATATAGTTTCATTGACCTTACTCATTGACTATTGATTGGTATAGTTTTAATGACTGCCATTTTGAAATGGCTGGACCGACCATTTGTAATAAATGGTTTGAAAGTTAAAGGTAATACACAATTTTTGTTTAATGACCGCCATTTTGAAACGGCTGGACCGACGGACCCTTCGTCTGTACTCGAAGCACATACTTGGATACTTTTATTTTTTATAGACACATAACTTAGCCTCCACTTGACTTGTGATACTCAAGAACACTTCCATACCAATGGAGCTTACGGTGGAGAAATTTTGTTCATCCAAATGATGATATTCAGTGTGAAACTTAATATTTTTCCTAAATATTAAGTAAATTTGGGTGCATTTTTATCATATTATCTTCCTCTTCAGGTATATTTAATTGACATTATTAATTCTCTTGAAATAGATTCCTATTTATTTGAAATGATAAAAAAAACCTTTTAAAAAAAATAAAATAATAATAATAATACATATTTATAATTTAATATTTTTTATATTTTACAATAATATACTCTCCCCTAATTTTACCAGGGAAACATAATTTCAAATAGTAATAAAAAAAAAACAATAAAAAATATAATGTCACGTCACGTACAAGGCAATATTCATTTATTAAAATGTCAATGCACTTTTAATTATAGACCGGTTTAGCCAATACATGACTCTGTCTTCATCAGTCGACTAATCTCTATTTTAGATTATCATCAGGTTGGATTCAACAGTATCTTATTACTATTACGTCACGCACCAGACAATACTCATTTATCGAAATGTCAACGCACTTTTAATTATAGACCGGTTTAGCCAATACACGACTCTCTGACTTCATCGGTCGACTAATCTCTATTTTTGATGATCATCAGGTTGGATTCCACATTATCCTATTGCGTCACCTACCAGACAATATACTCATTTATCAAAATGTCAACGGTCTTTTATTATAGACTGGTTTAGCCAATACATGACTCTGTCTTCATCAGTCGACTAATCTCTATTTTAGATTATCATCAGGTTGGAATCATGAGTATCTTATCACGTCACGTACCAGACAATACTCATTTATCAAAATGTCAACGGTCTTTTATTATAGACTGGTTTAGCCAATACATGACTCTGTCTTCATCAGTTGACTAATCTCTATTTTAGATTATCATCAGGTTGGAATCATTAGTTTCTTATCACGTCACGTACCAGACCCAGACAATACTCATTTATCAAAAATCTTATTATTATTATCCGGTTTAATCACATTAAATACATTATTCTGTCAATAAGAAGGTAGGGTTAGCGAGATGCTGTCAAATAAAACACTGTTTAAGGTTTAAGCTAACGTTTCGCTAAATTTATTAGCATCATCAGAGCAAATACAAAGTATAACAAAAATATGTAAATGTTGACTCTAAGACATGTTATAATAGAATGAATAATGTGTAGTTAAAAATACAGAGATATAAGAAAAGGGTAAGAAGTCAGGTAGGCGGCAGATTAGCGGAAAACAACAAGATTTTCTTAAAAACATAAAACTTTACCTAGAATTACAATGGTGGAAAAAATAATAAGCTTATATGAAACTAAAAGAAAAAAAGAAAAAATATTTAAATGAAAAATATACTGAAAAAACACACTTATAAATTAAACTAGAAATTATTTATTAAATTAGTATAGCTATTACTAAGATTGTTGGTGTCANATATATATATATATGTATATATATATATTTAAAAATTGTGTAATGTTGAAAAGGGACTATGCAATTTTATTTTTTTAATTTGTCAATTACGTTGGTTGCATTTACACATCTTCTGTTACCGTTTTATAATTAGATTAAAACGAAAAAAAATATTGCGTGGGCCACACCTTCCTAGAAGATTCTTTTGTCGTATGATCCAAGAAAGAATTTTTTTTTTATAAATATACCATCAACAACATTTATTAATGAGAGAAACAAAACAATACCAAAAATAAATAACAGTAGGGTAGATTGGTAATAAGAATTAGCTAGTGAAAGAGGGGATTTCTAATACCTGGTGTTATCTAGCGAACGTCTGATTGGTCGGTATATTATTTTCTTTTTTTTTTTAAATTCAATGCCAAACATTGTGACGATGACACCTCACGTGGTTAAACTTAGGACAGACGCCAAATCCAAATTGAGATTCAGTAAGGCCGAACGTGCGAGTCGTATAACCTCGTTGGTAAAAAACCGTCGCGCTCCTACAGAATAGAATTCACTTCTTAAACTACGCTCTTTTAGAAAATTTTCATCTCAAACTAATAGTGTTCTCTGTTAATTCTATTATTTATTCTGTATCTTTTCAGTACATCAGAATCAGAAGTGTATCGATAAAAAGAAAAATTATAATTAAATAAATAAATTTATAACTATATATTTATNATAATTATGTTTTAAATAAATTAGTTAAAACCGGTCTGTTATTAGTATAAAGTAATCGCTAATATGTAATAGCAATAAATAATAATATGGCATTATATAATATTTATATTATCCTTTTGTCATCAGTTCTACATTAAAAACCGGAGTATTTTATTAATTGCAATCGGGTTTTCGTAGACCTCAGTCCGGTACAGTTCATTTGTAACCTTCTTTATTGGTTTTATAATTATAAGTTTACTAACGATTATTATTTTTTAAATAAATTAGTCAAAACCGGTCTGTTATTAGTATAAGGCAATCGCTAATATGTTATTCTAATATAATATCAATAAATAATAATATATGTAATTATATAATATTTGTATTATAATTTTGTCATCAGTTCTAAATTAAAAACCGGAGTATGTTATTAATTACAGTCAGGTTTTCTTACGGTACAATTCATTTCTAACTTTATTGGTTTTATAAGTTTACTAAATGATAATTATGTTTTAAATAAATTAGTTAAAACCGGTCTGTTATTAGTATAAAGTAATCGCTAATATGTAATAGCAATAAATAATAATATGGCATTATATAATATTTATATTATCCTTTTGTCATCAGTTCTACATTAAAAACCGGAGTATTTTATTAATTGCAATCGGGTTTTCGTAGACCTCAGTCCGGTACAGTTCATTTGTAACCTTCTTTATTGGTTTTATAATTATAAGTTTACTAACGATTATTATTTTTTAAATAAATTAGTCAAAACCGGTCTGTTATTAGTATAAGGCAATCGCTAATATGTTATTCTAATATAATATCAATAAATAATAATATATGTAATTATATAATATTTGTATTATAATTTTGTCATCAGTTCTAAATTAAAAACCGGAGTATGTTATTAATTGCAATCGGGGTTTCGTAGACCTCAGTCCGGTACAGTTCATTTCTAACCTTTATTGGTTTTATAAGTTTACTAATAATAATTATGTTTTACATAAATTACTCAAAACCGGTCTGTTATTAGTATAAGATAATCGCTAATATGTTATATTTTTAAGTGAACTATGAGTTAAAGATTGGCAAATGTAATTCCAATAAGACCGGTTTATTCCATTTTAATTGGTTAATATCTGTTCAATAAAAACTAACCAAACTATTTTTTATTTACTAACTATATTTATTTACCTCTGGAATTTATATTATTTAAAAGTTTATACTTTGAGTTGTATTCTTTTTCTACGAGTAAAGGTAAGAGAAATATCTTATACAATAGCAAATGTAATTATTCCAATAGAGACCGGTTTATCCTATATTTTAGTTGGTTATTATCAGTTGACTAAAAACTAAACCAAAATATTTTACTACTAATTTATACTATTTAAAAGTTTTTTGCATTGTCATTTATTCACCATGAGTAAAGATAAAATAAGAGAAATGCTCTACAATAGCAAATGTAATTCCAATAAAGACCGGTTTATCCCACTTTAATTGGTTATTATGAGTTCACTAAAAACTAACCAAACTATTTTACTATAGATACTAATTTATACTATAAATGTAATAGCAAATTTAATTCCAATAAAGACCGGTTTATTCCATATTAGTTGGTTGTTATCAGTTCACTAAAAACTGAAGATAAAATAAGAGAATCATCCTACAATTTCAAATATTTCAGCCCGGTTGTTGTGACTGCAGTGATAATAAGGTAGTCCATAATTTTTTTTTATTTTTACTCTCCTCCCCCCCCCTTTAAAAAAAATTAAAAACAACGGACGTAACTGCAAATCTGTTTTGGAGGCTTATTATGCGGCTAAACTGTAAGTCGTATCGAAAAGCAAATTGCTCCAGCAGTAACTAATGATTTTAAAAGATCGACAACTTTGGTCCTATGCATTTTTATCGTATCTCCATCGGTTTTACCTTAGATACAGCTAAATTTATTATTATTATTATTATATTTTTTTTTTTTTTTTAATTTTTTGACTTTGAGCTCTCATTTGACTTTGGTGTCTGCAATTGATGACGGAATTAATTTCTGATTGAAGCGCTTCAATCTCACGCACTTATACTCTTACAATCAAGTATATTTATTATTTTATTAATTCTTCGGCAACTTTGATCGAGCATATCCCTGACTTGATAACTTGTAAAATGAAAAATAAGAACAGATTTGTTATCTTTTTGACGCCTTTTTTAAAAAGACGCACAATTTTTTAATGTACTGTGAAGAACATACACACTTTCGACCTATAAGATTAATTAATCTATTAAAAACGAGTAAATTTTAATATAGCCACGCCCAGAACTATTGTGATTGGTCGGTTTGCGGTGGCTCCATCCTCCTACATCCCCCCCCCCTTGAAATTTTACGCGGGCAGAGTATACCTCTCAAAAAATAATGAATTGTCTGTCTTTTAAAAGTCATTCAGTGCCATTTTCTGATATTAAACAAAAATAGAAAAATTAACAATAAACGTTTTATATTTAAAATGACGTTGCCCGCATGGATAATACAATATGTCAGCATTAGGATAGAGCCACTGATTCTAAGCACGAACTCCGCTCAATTTACACGTTTTGAGATATCCTGAGTCCAAAAAAGTGTTTTTTTTAAAAAAATGCCTGTTTGTCGTCTGTCAGTGCAGACGCCTGGAGTCCTGGAGCCTAAACAACTGGGCCGATTTTGACATACATGTTTAAAAAAATCATACCCTTGGCGATATCGAGAAATTAATTTTATAGCTTAATTTGGGGGGTGCTACTTCCCGAAAAACTCTGGGGAAAAAAAATTATCGAAAGTGGTTACTACGATTTTGATTAAAAAATTCCCAAATGTACCCCATTTAAATACGAATCTAACGACATAAGACGTTTTTCTGGGCAAAATCTATTTCCTGAGAAAATAGCGTCAAACGCGGACGAAAAGAGACCGGGTTCGATTCCCCGCCGAGGAGAAGTTATTTGTATGATACATTTTGATCAAATGTTTAATAATATTTAAATGAATTTTGTAATATTTGTGTGAAAACACACAAATATTACAAGGAAAACAATGGGCTAAGTAATTATGAACTCGTATATGAGAAAATTTGTTTGTGTTGTCTCGGACCGATTTTTTTATTTTTACTTTTACTTGAAATATTTTTCTTAATTTTTTTATAGTTTAAAAGTTTCTTGCTGTTTGATCCACCTTAAAATATTAATTTAATATAATTTAAATTATATAAATTTAAATTATTTTCCTAAAGCCATTAGTTTAGCTGTAAAATGGACTTAAAGTTTCAATTTTAGCACATTCAGGGCTCTCTAGACGGCAAACTAATGCTCGGAGCAAAAAATTTCCAGGGGTTAAAAATTCTTATTTTTAGCTATAAAATCCAAATCCAGTCTTAAAAATTGCCTTCCTATTCACTTTTTTTAATTCTGCAAATTGCACTCACTTTTGCTGAACATAGAAAATGTTCCCCATATGTTTTGGAAGCACCTTTTTAGCCCTTTATCGAACCCTGAAAACAGCATCTTTCTAACTATCATGGTTCCGGAAATATTTCGCTGTTCCATATTAGCTGGGACACCCTGTATATTGTATATAGGTAATATATATGTTATCTGTAGACACATGCACTAAGTGGATAACATTTCACAAGTGAATATCAAATATTTACTTATAACACACAATAAATAATATATGTTTGTTGTGAAATCAAAATTTACCATTTTGTTTGCAGACAACCACATATGATAAGACACCCCCTTGAAACTCGACTTGAAATACTTATTTGCTATTGGTTCATTGGATAAAATAACCGATCACGCGATACTGTCAACCACTCTATAAGGAACGACTGAAATAATCCGTTCGGTAAACTTAACAATGAAGTGGCCTGTTAAATCATACGATCGGCTTTCTCAGTAAAGCTTATTGTTAACTCAGGTTAAATGGTTTTGGCTTTGTTCTAAGTAATTGTTTATTGTTAATTGTTTAAACCGAAACAATACTTTACGTACAAGGTGTCTCATTTAAGGTGGATCAAACAGCAAGAAACTTTTAAACTATAAAAAATTAAGGAAACTATTTCAAATAAAAGTTGTAGATCTTTAATGATCTACAACTAACAAGTTGATCTAGAAGTTTAATATAAACTTTGTATGAGAAAATAAAAAATGCTACATGAGTCTATATGAGAATTTTTAAAATATGTTTATCCCTACTCAGTTTCTTAGTTTTTATTTATATAATAAAAGCTTTATTTAGCAACCACTTCTGTTGTCAACGAAAGAATTATTTAAGGAAGGTGTCGAAATACTTTTAAAAATCAGCATTTTAATATCGTTAACCTAAGTACTTAATAATTAACATTTTTACAAGGAACAATTTATTAATTTTGTTTATATAAATACATGATGTCACGGTTTTATTACTCAATAAATAAATAAACACACATCTAAGTACGTATTCATCAGTTTGTCTGAATACATAATCTGATATTTATACAGTTAACTGATTAATGTTTATGATGTTTATTTATTTATTTACTTAGTAATAAGACCGTAATGTTATGAAATACATGACCATTATCATTTTCATATGAAATTACGATGTATACCCCTTTTAATAGAGATGATAAGTGTCCCTTAATGAATCGAAAAACTTGTTATAATCATTCCTCTTACGTTTGAATAAAAATTAAAAGCTAATAGCTTTTTTGTTTTTAATTTTTAAGGAAAATAAATATTTAATAGTATAGTCTAGAACGAATATATACATCTTTTGATGTGATTGAAAAAAATCAGTTATCTTAACCTCTTTTCTTTTAAATTTATTATCAATTTTCCTAATGTTTGACGTAGATGTTTTTTAACGGGAACGATTTCGAAATAATTGGAAGTCAATTAATAATATACCAATGCAAGTGTCTTAACTCTTTGCCTTATTTAATGTTTTTCTTTTTTTACGGAGTACATTAGTAGACGATCACAATAATGGACTCCACTGTGAATGGAGTCCATAAGAAGTTGTTAGGGACAATTCCATTAACACATATAAAATGCATTCATGCCAAAAATTTATATTCTGATTGAGGTAATGCTGATATACTATCAACAGAGATAGGAACACAATCAGTGGCGTAGATAGGACATTGGGGACCCTTTCGCGCAAGAACTTTTTGGGGATTTGCGTTCAAAACTGAATGGGGCCCCCTGAAAATTGTTTAGAAGTATGATTCCAAGTTAGATTTTAATATGCTCTAAAAGGGCCCCTCATTGGTACAGTGATACTAAATTCATGTTATTTTATTATTATTATTTGGGGCCCTCTGGCACCGGGTGCCCGCACCCGCCTGCAATGCGTGGTCCCTTGTGGGCCCATAGTTACGCCACATAACACAATAAAAGCGTTTCCATAGGAATGGATACGGCAGAATTAGGACTGTTTCAATAAAACATGTATGTCTCTAGAGAGTTTTATGTTTTCTCCGTATAACTGATCCGTAGCTGATTCGTACAATATATTTATTTTGATTCTAGATTTAGCATTTTAGCATTATATATATTTAAATTCAATAGGCGTAATGCTTCCGTTTAAAACGTAAAGAAAACTAACAAAATAAGATACTTAAAAACGACTAAATTTATTAAAATTGCAAAAACGAATAATAAGTCTACTACTCATATGTTTTTTGATCATTTATTACATAAATAAAAGTAATTCACTTGTTGAATACCGTTGCTTTATTGATTCCAGGGGGGCGAAAGAGAGAGAGAGGGGGGGGGGGGGGNTTTCTTGCTGTTTGATCCACCTTAAAATATTAATTTAATATAATTTAAATTATATTAGCTTTAATTTTTTTCCTAAATCCATTAGTTTAGCTGTAAAATGGACTTAAAGTTTCAATTTTAGCATGTCTGAACATGCTGGAGAGCCCCAAGACTCTCTAGATAGCAAACTAATGCTCGGAGCAAAAAATTTCCAGGGGTTAAAAATTCTTATTTTTAGCTATAAAATCCAAATCCAGTCTTAAAAATTGCCTTCCTATTCACTTTTTTTAATTCTGCAAATTGCACTCACTTTTGCTGAACATAGAAAATGTTCCCCATATGTTTTGGAAGCACCTTTTTAGCCCTTTATCGAACCCTGAAAACAGCATCTTTCTAACTATCATGGTTCCGGAAATATTTCGCTGTTCCATATTAGCTGGGACACCCTGTATATTGTATATAGGTAATATATATGTTATCTGTAGACACATGCACTAAGTGGATAACATTTCACAAGTGAATATCAAATATTTACTTATAACACACAATAAATAATATATGTTTGTTGTGAAATCAAAATTTACCATTTTGTTTGCAGACAACCACATATGATAAGACACCCCCTTGAAACTCGACTTGAAATACTTATTTGCTATTGGTTCATTGGATAAAATAACCGATCACGCGATACTGTCAACCACTCTATAAGGAACGACTGAAATAATCCGTTCGGTAAACTTAACAATGAAGTGGCCTGTTAAATCATACGATCGGCTTTCTCAGTAAAGCTTGCATTGTCATTTATTCACCATGAGTAAAGATAAAATAAGAGAAATGCTCTACAATAGCAAATGTAATTCCAATAAAGACCGGTTTATCCCACTTTAATTGGTTATTATGAGTTCACTAAAAACTAACCAAACTATTTTACTATAGATACTAATTTATACTATAAATGTAATAGCAAATTTAATTCCAATAAAGACCGGTTTATTCCATATTAGTTGGTTGTTATCAGTTCACTAAAAACTGAAGATAAAATAAGAGAATCATCCTACAATTTCAAATATTTCAGCCCGGTTGTTGTGACTGCAGTGATAATAAGGTAGTCCATAATTTTTTTTTATTTTTACTCTCCTCCCCCCCCCTTTAAAAAAAATTAAAAACAACGGACGTAACTGCAAATCTGTTTTGGAGGCTTATTATGCGGCTAAACTGTAAGTCGTATCGAAAAGCAAATTGCTCCAGCAGTAACTAATGATTTTAAAAGATCGACAACTTTGGTCCTATGCATTTTTATCGTATCTCCATCGGTTTTACCTTAGATACAGCTAAATTTATTATTATTATTATTATTTTTGTTTTTT
>KZ651330.1:420933-439351 GCA_001010745.2 Gerris buenoi
GGGTCTATTTTTCTCTGTATGTCTCCCGTAGTTATTGATAATTGTAATTTGAATTATTTAAAATTTAATCTTTCGGTAGTAAGGAAACTACAAAAAACTTAAAAATTGAGCTTATACTTTGCTTATACCGTCTCTACAATCCCGAGTGGATTCTTTTGGCTCCCGAACTTATCTCTTCCACTAATCTCTTTCCAGGCACTTTCCTCAATAATTCTTTCCAGGGCAGTAGTCCTCCAGTTCTCTTCTTCATTTTCCATTTAAAATTTTCCTAGTATTCTTGCTTTGATAGATATGAAATGACTTCATTATTTTAAAAGTTATTTAAATCTTAATCCCATCAAACCGTTGCTTTTATGGCTTTTTCAGCCCGATGACATAATGTTTATTTGTTACTCACTAGCTGCTTATCTGATATTCACTGAGTAGTGTGATTAAAAATTATAATATTCCAGCTATAAAATATTTATTAAAATTGCTGTAAATGTTCTTAGGACCTTCAAATTTTCGATTTCACCGACCTCCTTTTTCATTGAAATTTTTCATTGCCATTAGGTTAGGTCGATTGCTAATCGTTAGGGCATCATGCATGCTTAAATGAAGGAAATGTCAAGATTAATTAGGCATAGCTTTGGCTTTTTTTAATTAGGTTTATTTTCATCATCTAAATGGCATTTTTGCTATCAATTGATTGTATTGTAAAAGTTATTTATCAGGTTCAATTATATTAAGAGTTGCTTTGGCCTAGAATAAGAGGAAAGTTGAAGTCGAGGTCTGTTGGCGTCAATTCGTCTATAGAGTGCGTATAGACATCGCGTGATAACGAGCGTTGGGGCGCCTCTATGGCCTGATAGGGGGGTTCGCTGTGTTAGTTACTGTAAACTTCTCAGACTACTTGCTTGTAAGGGTAGACTATGTCAGTCGACAAAGTTCCAACCGACTCTAAACTATACAGCTGAAACCGCGTCAACACCTGGAGTTTTTCTCTCACTATGTATGAGTTTCATTTTCAACTTGTTAGTAAACAAAGTAGTGTAATTGTATGAATTCTAGAACAAGACACGATTTTTAGTTTTTAATTTGTTATTTGTTTATACCATCTCTTCCTTATCGGGTAAGAATACTCAGTTAATTTTAAAAATTAATTTAAAATTCTTTAAAACAATTAAAACTTTCAGATTACTTTGACAGTCTTCAAAACTTTTTAAAAAGTATTTATTTATCTATTATATAACCATGTTGTTAATTGCTCGATCTTCTACGTTTTTAAATATCCTCCTTAATTATTACTTAGTTGGTAACGAAAAACGTATTACTTAACTAAATGCTATCTTATGATTGTGAACGTCATAGAAATACAGATGAATTAACCTTAAGGCCCCCATAAACCATCAAAATTTTTGCGCTAACATTTTGCGCAAAATGTTTGATCGGCTATGGCCTTTATTCAATGTGATCCTGAATAAAACTCATTTATATCTGAACCGATTATTTAATGTTTGGGATGAATTGTGTCCAATAACTTTAATAACAGCAATGAAAACTAAAATAGCATACTAATTAAAATTAGTAATTACATATGGAAAATACCAATATCGTAGATATGATATGAGAAATGGTTGTTTAATATATTAACTGTTATGTGTATTTTTTATCTTTTTAAATTTAATTTATTATTTGTAATCTAACTCTAAATATACTTATCAATCGTTACTTTAATGGTTAGTGCGGTTGGAGTATTAAGGCATTAATGCAGGGGTTGCGGTTCGATTCCGTCGGTGGATGAATTTGTTTTACGATTAAGGATATTCTTCCCTCTTTAACAATAACATCCATTGTTTTTATCTCTAGGCATAAATTGCCATTATTGTTTACTTTTTACTTTAATGTACGTATATAACTATACTGCACACCTTTCTATCAAGTATATGCCTGAAGTACTACTAATTCACTGCTTGAATTAACAAAATATATGATCGACAAAGTTAACGTTTAAAGCCAAATTCTCCAGTATTCAACCCACAATAGTCGGAAATGAATGAAACCACAAGTTATAATAATAATAATGTATAGTACTACCATTATTTTAATTGAA
Source organism: Gerris buenoi (assembly GCA_001010745.2). Taxonomy (NCBI): domain Eukaryota; kingdom Metazoa; phylum Arthropoda; class Insecta; order Hemiptera; family Gerridae; genus Gerris; species Gerris buenoi. The sequence goes on from KZ651330.1 coordinate 423,026, forward strand.
TTTGATCAAAATTGATGATCTAATAAAGAGCAAAGTCTATTTAAAACTTTGCCTGCTTTTTGCTGGCAAACAAACATAAAAATGCACTGTTTATTTTGTGTGTTTCTTGTCGAATTGCTTGTATTAAACTCTAGGCACTTCTTTAGATTGTTACTTCCCTTACAAAAAAAAACAGAGGGAAGTAACAATCTAAAGAAGGTGTTCGGAATGTTCTTCTTTAGACTGTTACTCCCCTTATAAAAACAGAAGTAGGATATTCCTTTGTCCCAAAGTGTACATTGGACTGAACATTCCTTTTTCTTACATGTTATTTATTCAAAGTCATTTTTATTCTAAAACAACGTAGGGGAGTAACAATCTAAAGAAGTACCCCAACTCTTTTCATTTCATCGCCCAGTTTTTCCCCGGTATCATAGAGAATCACCTTGGGATTTAGGAACTAAACGATATTTGTTGTAGGATGTAGCACTGTCGGCTTTAACAATTTGCGGTTTTTATACTATTTTTGTGGTCGCTGCTCGCCTTATAACCCGATCTGTTTACTTTGGTGTCAGTTACAGCAGCACAATTTGCGGCTTTGCCAGCTCCTCTGCAATTATTTGGCGCCAGTTATATATGCTTTTAAACTGATTAATTAATAACTTCTGTTATCCTAGCTATGTTATACATACTAGGTTAATTATAATAACTTCTGTATGTTATTCTAGGTTAATTATAATAATAAATTGTTTTATCATTAAAGCAATTTATTTACTGCTGGTTTCATTATACATATAAACATGAATCCCATCAGAATATTCATTTGTAAACTTGTTCTTTTGTTAATTATTTAGGTATTTTACTTTTTGTTTTTAAATATAAGTATATCAAACTAATAATAAGGGGTTCAAGTATTAGAAAATGAAGTTCAAGACAAACTTTTTTTTAAAGTACCTTTCCTTTGTATCATCTTTCTAGTCATCTTTGTTAAATTTGATGATGTTGCAATATGAACAGCCTTCGAATTACCTTTTCTCCAGTATGTATAATTGGTTCAACGAGAATGCATTCTAGCTACATGACGCACAGTGCATAGGTATCGAGAAGACATCGATTTTATAAATTCAGTTTAACGAATCATAAGGGTTTTGATTGAAGAGATGCAAACGGTCAGTGATTTCTTGTCCGAGGGTGTATCGATACTTTCCTTTGGTGGGGGGAGCGAGTTATAATATACGCGTTTATCAGTTTCAACAGCACTAGTATAGACACCAACCTGACCCTCTCATCAAGTGTTCTACTAAAACTGAAAGATCGATTTGAATTACAGGAGGAAAAGACGGATGAGGGGCTTGGAGAGATTGGCCCGATGGCTGGGCCTCGGGTCTACGAGCTCCTTCGAGTCGACCACTCTCCCGATGAAGGATCAATCGGACAAACTTCTCGGCAAGAATTCACAGGGTCCGCCGAGATCCAGGCCTTGCCTTTCTCCTTCTCGAAGAGGTAAAATAATTATGTATCACTAATAATTAATAGTACATTACGCGTCGAGTGTGGAAAGTAGCATTTTGCATGCGAGTGCGGAGTTTGCACCCAAGTGAGGGTAGTAAAACCACACGAGCAATGCAAAATGCCGTTTTCGCACGAGTTGCGTACCGTACTTTATCTACGATTGTTACATTTTAATAATAAATTCAGAAAAAAATAATAAACTTTCTGTATGCTCGTATTTCTCTTTTGATAAAGATGACATCAATTCGTTAGTTGTATTTTGTGCCGAATTAATTATTTCGGAAGGCGTATAATTCTCCTCATATTCGTCATAATCACTTAAATCACTCATTGATTTTCACAAAAAAAACTCGATACAAACTGTTACTTTTATTAAATAAACATCAAATTAGTTATGTTAATTGTAAACAAACTCGCAAATCGTGCGTAAAGTTGAAGAATTCTTCTTCTCTACCGCGCTAGAGTGGTAAAGAATAGGAATTCTTCAAAAATATGAGACACGCATGCGCAATTAATACAGGTGCGTAAAGAATCACTTTCTACGAATCTAAACAGAGATACAATGTTATTACATGTGTATTATGTATCAATCGTAGATAAACAATATTCTATTATACTTACCAACTTGCTGTAAGTGTAAACGGAATTTTAAAAATAATCGTCATTAAATCTAATATTTAATTGTGTCTAAAACCAGTATCGTAACTAGGGCATTGGGCCGCGAGAACTTTTCTGGGGCCCCCGTCAAAATTAAAATTGACGAGCAAAACCCCTTTGCTATGGGGGCCCCTTGACAATGTTATAGATGAATAATATTCCAACTTAGTAAGATTTTATTATCCTCTAAGGGCCCCCGTCGACATTGGTTTGGGCTCCCCCCCCTAACTCCGGGGGCCCGCCGCCGCCGGGTCCGTGCGGGTCCATAGTTTCGTCACTGTCTAGAACTAGATTATTTTATCTACCTAATAAACTCTGTAATTCGTAAAAGAATAAATGAAAACTAGCCACAATACCACCAACATAGAATCAACAATAAACAGGTCAAGTGTGTGCTGGCCAGCACACTGCGAGGGTCCGTAGGCCACACTGTATTGTTTAAGTACTACCCTATTGATGGTGCTTTTTAAAATGCTAAGAAGCCTATTTTGAACTATCCTGTGGGTCTGATATTCTCAAAACCCATAAATAAACTTCTGATTATGTATTTTATGCCAGTGAACTGGACTAAAAATATATAAATACTTCGAAAAGACCATAATTGTAAAATAAACAGGTCAAGTGTGTGCTAGTCAGCACACAGCGAGGGTCCGTAGGCAACTCTGTATTGTTTAAGTACTACCCTATTAATGGTGTTTTTTTTCAAATGCTAAAAAGCTTACTTTGAACTATCCTTATGGGTCTGATATTCTAAAAACACATAAACAAACTTCTGATGAAGTATTTTTTTGCCACAACCATATAAATACATCGAAAAGACCATAATTATTAGAACTATACTTTTCACCTTCACTTCAAACTTGCCTACGCTCGCCCTATCAAAGTTATGTTATAACCAAAGAATTATATATATTTTTGTAATCAGCTCGACGTACCCTTTCATATGATACCTCTTATAATTTTCAAAGTCATCGGTCGAAAGGTGTAGCCGGGAGAGGAGGCGACGGACGGACGGACAGACAGACACACGCAGGAAAATATAATTGGCTTTGCCTGCGGACCCTAAAAAGTATTATTTCACATAAGAAAACAAGGGGCTGACATTGTTTCTTTGTTTAGAAGAATTTCGTTTGCTTGATTACTAACATAAATTTTATATGAGCTACTATTAAATTATCTACTTTCACTGATAACTTTCATGTGATTATTACAATTTCTAGTTCATTACTAAAAATATAACGTCATTATTTTTTTTTTATCTAAGTCCTTGAATTTTCCGCTTAATGTGTTAATGATAGAGCTTTGTCGCAGTTATAATACTCATTCTTACTCTATAAAAAGTGAAACTATTTACGAACTAAGAAAGAGCTAACTTTGTTGGATCAGTCGTTGTACAATATAGTCATGCCAAGTCAGTCAGATTTGACAAATTTTATCCAATGGCCTACTTCTCTTTGCGCATATCTAATAACTATTAATCTATTATTCGTTCCTTTTTTATTTTTTCATATAAAAAGAAAGTATTTTGGTGTCGTGAAATTTCGATTTTGATGGATTTACAAATTTTGAGTCCAAAACTGGTTTTTAAAGAATGTCTGCAGAAGCGTGGTGCCTAAACTACATGATGACATACATCATCAGAAAAATTATATCCGAGAAATGAGCTTTTGCTCCAAATTTGGGGGGTGCTACCTCTAATAATCTCTGAATAAACGTGAGAAAAAAAAATATTTCTCGAAAATGCTTTCGACAATTTTGATTGAAATATAATCCATTTTAGTTCGAATGTAAAGATATAAAGCCGATTTCCCGGGAAAAATCTAGTTCCTGTGAAAATTGCTTTAAACCCAGACGGAGAGAGGCCCGGTTCGATTCCCTGCCCAGGAGAAGTTATTTTTATGACAAATTTTGATGAAATTTATAATAATTAAATGTACATACGAGAACTAATTATTGAAAACAGAGGTCTAAGTATAATTACGAACTCTTATATGAGAAAGTTTGTCTGAGTTGTCTCGGACCGATTTTTTAATTTTTACCGGTTCCAACGCAACGGAGAAGTTATTTTTTAATGTTCAATAATTACATGTACCTATGAAAACATAAAAAGTAATAAATGGAAAACACTGGGCTGAGTAATTATGAATTCGTAAATGAGAAAGTTTGTTTTTTTTGTTTTTTTTTCCAACGAAATCATCAAATTTTCAAATTCTTTAAATTTAAATCTGAGTTGAAAAATAGAATAAAACTTATTAAAGATCTATTATCTGACTACCAATAAAACAAGTATTAATTATTTAAACTCGTAATAACCATTCTAATTCAATTATCTCGAGTGAAATTAGATGAGGGATGTAACGAACAAGGGTTTGAGATTGAATTAGATATGTACATATTTGCAATTGTAGTTTGTTAATACTCTAGACCTAGTCAAGGTCTCTCTTTAAGTAATTAATATAAACAACATTTTGCATTTGTGCCGCCTATAATACAACAACAACAATGGGGTATGACTGAAGATGTTCCACCAACTGTTTAATACAGCCCTCGATTAAATTGTATTGGACACTCTTCTAGGGGATTATCAGCGTACTCACAACTCGATTGAAACACTGACATCTGTTGATAGCTCGAATCTAAGAGATGTTCCACACTGATGATCATATTAAGTATAAGACGTGCAAAGTGACCGATCCCCCGATCATTAATGATGGTTAATGGAGACTAGATTTTCATTTAAAGAAAATCACTATAGTTGAATTTTGATGTTAAACCGAATTATATTTCTCTCTGAACTTAGTTTAGTCTGAACAGGACCTTTTAGCTCGGAAGCTACGCTTAGTGTTTACCCAGCATCGTGATGTGGGTAACTCCTTAAGTAATGTGTGGGGGAGCTCCTTAGGTAAAGCTACCCACATCACGATGCTAGCTAGATCCTTAAGTTATACGGTGTTTATCCGGTCGCGAATGCCAAGTGTACAGTTTATACGGTTGATGGATTGAAACACTCACCCAGTGTCTATTCATTACTATTTAAGATTTACATAGTTGTGTAAGCCCTTTGGCCGCACTAGCAAGCCACACTCGGTGTTTACCCATCGTGATGTGGGTAGCTCCTTAGGTAAATCTACCGACATCACAATGCTAGCTAGGTCCTTAAGTAAAGCGACGTGTATCCGATCGCGAATGTCAATTGTACAGTTTATACTATTGATGGTGTGAAACACTCACCCAGTGTTTATCCATTACTATTTGAAATTTACATAGTAGTGTAAGCCCTTTGGCCGCATTGTTAAGCCATACACTCGGTGTTTACCCTGCATCGTTATGTGCGTAGCTCCTCAAGTAAAGTGTGGGTAGCTCCTTAAGTAAAGTGACCTTTATCCAATCGCGAATGCCAATTATACAGTTTATACTATTGATGGAATGAAACGCTCACCCAGTGTCATTCATTATAATAAAAAATTTACATGGTAGTGTAAGCCCTTTGGCCGCATTGTTAAGCCACGCTCGGTGTTCACACTGCATCCCTATATAAATGGGTAGTTGCATATGTGAATTGGCGATTAAGTGGTCGTTTATGCCATTTATAAGTTATTTATTATGGAGTGACGTACTAACTTAATGTAATACATTGCATTTGCAGTTGTGTAAGCCCTTTGACAGGCCTAGGTCCTTTACGGGCTGCTGAGCCACAGAGTTAGTTAGTACGAATGCCCTTTGGTCTCATTGTTAAGCCACGCTTAGTGTTCACATTGCATCGCTATATAAATGGGTAGTTGCATATGTGAAATGGTGATTAACTGGTTGTTTGTGCCATTTACAAGGTTTACACAGCTTATGAAGTGACATGCTAACTTCATGTCATCCATTGCATATGCCGTTGTAAAAGCCCTTTGACAGGCCTTTGTCCTTTATGGGCTGCTGAGCCACAGTGTTAGTTACTAAGCCCTTTGGCAAGAGGCCTATTTACGAGAAATATCTAATAAAAGCAACTAACTTTATATTGATTTTTTTTTCTTTTATCTATAATTTATTTATAACATAGATCGTTCTATTTTAGTTATGTATATTTTATTTGTGTTATATAATTCCAAGCAAAAAGAGATGTTGTCGACTTTAAAGTCTAACTAATGTCATAGCTATAACACATAATAGCGATAACACATTTATAATTCACCTACTAATAAAGCATACCAAGTTTATTTTTTAAGTGAAACTTCTTTAGGCACGGTAGGGTTAATTGGCTGTAAATTGCATGAAACGAAGTTTGTGATTCGAGTTTTGCCAGTTTTGCGCCTATAAAGTCGGACAGACAAAACTTTATTTTTATGTAGATTAACACAAATTTCAGACACCGGAGTTGTCATCGGATATTGTTATTAAAAGAGAAAATGCAGATAAAATTAATGTGGCGTCCAAAAATCAACTTCAGATTTCCAGCATTTATAGTTTAAAACTTTAAGCATTAATTGTTACTTTTTTACTTGGTTACCCATCCTAAGGCGGGTAACCAAGTAGTAGTAGTAGTAGTAGTAGTAGTAGTAGTAGTCTAGAACTTCCTACTAGAACGGGTAGGACGAACCACTTGTTCAAACCTTGCAATTAGGTCATCACTTAGGACCTTTGTACGCCCCGTGGTGGAGAGTTTCAGTTACTTCACACATCATACATTTGTACATTGTACCGCCGAAGCGAGCATGGTGTGGTCAATAGTAAGCTATATAGGCGAGCGTCAAAGCGTGGGGGAAGAGTCCTCATATAGTGTCCCTCGCCCTGCTCCGTCCTCGAACCATAGATACCAATTACATCATCATGACACGGATCGGACCCACATCAAAGAGTGGGGGAAGAGTCCCCATAAAGGGTGTCCCTCGCCCTGCACCGTCCGCGATTCATTGATGCAATTAAGAGTATCATGGCACGGAATCGAACCCACGTCTTCTCGAGTTGCCTCGACTCAGTGATAGCTGCACGGTGTCTTTAGCACCTCGGTCACCCTGGCTCCCAAGGGGTAACCAAGTAAATTTGGTCGGATGTGGCAAGATTTTACTTGATTACCACCCCGTTTGTTTACATTATTATTATTTTTTTTTTTTATTAATTGACATTCTGAAATGGGGAATGTTTAAATATTCCTTTGGGACAAAGGAATATCTCACTCCTGTAAATAAAAAATGACAATATCCTTTAATCTAACTATCTAGTAAGGTATAGGAACCTTTAATCCAATGAATTTTTGAACTAAAGAATAGTTCACTTGGATTTATTAATAAATAAATACATTTGGGTGGGTAACCAAGTAAAAAAGTTTCCATTAAATTAACTGAAGTTTTTAAGTTAACCCCTTTTATAAGCTTAGTAACACCCAATGTTTAACTTATTGTCCTTCTAGCCAAAATATTACGTAACAACATTGGTTTTTTTCTAGTGCAATTCCTTCTCTATTGCTGTGTATTTTAACTTCTTGAATTATAATTATGATTTTAAGCTTTTTATTAAATTAATTAAAATAACTATTTTTTCTAACTTCTTGTAGATTATCATACCTCTTGAAAACACCTTCTGTTAGTGTTCATTGCCTCGCAAAAAAGAAATATTATTAGGTATATAACATTATAATAATTATTATAATCTTATAGACTAGTAATGGATCCTTATAAGGGTTTGTGAAAATAATTACATACTTCAAATCATTTCAGTTCGACAACGTTTTGGCGTAGCCGGCCATTTTGAAGCCTAAATGTACGTAATGTAAAGCCTAATGTATATATTTACTCATTATAACTATACAATGAAAAATATAATCACATATCTAAAGAATGATAAATTGCATTACGTAAATTACATTATAACTACGCACTTGAGGTAAGTGAAGTCATAATTCTGATACAGATAAAAATAATTAAGGAACTTTAACATTCCGTCGTCTACTAAAAACATTATTGCATTACCTATCTCCTACGTGCGTTCTGGTGAATGATGTAACAAGTAACAGGAACAACAATAAACAAAAGGTAACATAATCAAAATAGATAATATAAAAACTATTAACAATCTTCACAGATATGCTTAAAAATTGGAAGTGATAATTATTCGTCCCTTATCAGTAGCCCTTCTTTAGATGTGTGATTATATTCTTTATTGTAGTTATAATGAGTAAATATACGTACATTTTTTGGCTTTAAAATGGCCGGCCAGGCCGAAACGTTGCCGAACTGAAATGATTTGAAGTAATTATTTTCACGAACCCTTATAAGGATCCATTACTAGTCTATAAGATTACTACAGGGTGCACCGACAACTAATATTATTATCATTCATATTATTATATTATAATCACTTTGTCATTGTCATAGCCTTAGTGGAAACCACATGATGACTGCATGTATCTATGCAAGCGAGCAGTTAATCATGTTTCAATTACTGTTGGAACGTAAATTCCTGCCGGTTGAAGACGACCTTGTTTACATGTTCGTTGAACTCCACTTGTGCCGGTTTAGGTATATTGATTGAGTGAAGTGGCGAGACACTGGTTTCCCAAGCTTTATTGAACTGGAGAAACAGTGCATAGATTGTTATCAACTCTTGCGTCGTCTAAACTCTAAACGACTCTGGGTCAACTATATGTGCGATTCAAGTTTATCAGCCTTGAATGATCCGTCTCATTTATACTTCCCACTACAGTATAGCTTGTGCCTTATATCATCCGGGCTCGACTTATTCTAACGGTACTTGCAATATTTTATAAACTTCAAACCGATATGAAAGTATCTATTTGTTCGACATTCAAAATTACCTTTGACTTTGAGTTTTATGTTGCTATGAGGAAATAGTACCTGTTAAATTCGACCACTAAAAATGTTTGATAAGCTAGAATTACTTAACCTGAATTACTAAACCTAACATAGAGGTGATTAACCAAGGTCAAGTGAATAAAACTCAAAGAGAAAAATGTACCAGTTAGTGCTCTAAGAACCACTATCTGAAACTGATGACCGACAATCTGTTTTAAAGCATTTTCAGCATATTCTTATAACCAATCAATTGAGAATGGAGTGGTTGCTGTACTTGCTGTCTCAATTTGTGCTAGTTAGAGACACCAAGGGATATGCCGCGCAATCGTGACCTATAGGAACTGTTCCAACATCAGACATTAAAAGATATTGGCTCGGCATTACGCCATGTCCTGCATCGTTTCCGGGGGGGCCGACGATGCCCACCCAACTCTGGACCTATACCAGATCAATAATATCAGATATAGGGCTTTACCAGAGATGAGCGTGCTCTCACACCGCCATTCGCATGCTTGGCTGGCAAAACACATCAGCAGTGTAATACCGTATTTTAGCACTCTGCACGATTGCGCGGCACATCCCTTGATGTCGCCGTCCGTTGTTTCGCCGTCTGTCTAGTAGGTGTGAAAAAGGTCTTACAACCATACTGCATTTTAATAGATAGCACGGGATTGGCTTGGCGAATTAGCCATAAAATGGCACCCTCAACCGGGCGGACCTGACTTCGCATAAATCAGCAACCTATTGATTTCATAATTTATGGATAAACACCGAATCGATTTAGGATGGATCCGATTCCAATGGTTGCCAACATTGGAATTGAATTGATCAGCTGTGAAATAATGAGGGATCTTCTTAAACAATATAAAAAACCCTGTTTGGTTGAAACCTGAACTCCCCTGTCCATCTAGCAGGGGTGGGGGTGTACCTGTACTATCTTTCACGATAGTGCTGAACACTTGCAAAACTGGAACTAACGCTGAGTAAACAAACCTAATCGCTTTATTTCTGATTTGTTACCCAATTTACCTACTTCTATATATGAAGTCGTGATTGCCGAAAGGTCCAAATCCAAAGCACTAGTTGGTAATAAGGAGGTTGCAAGTTCGAATCCCATCTTGAAGGAAGACATTTTTTTCGGTCTTTTCGGCATGATAGAGTTGCCGGGCGTCGCTACTATGTCTATTCTAAACTATAAAGGAGAGGATCTCCTCTCTAAAGCTGCGTTCCCACTGCTTGTGGCTTGGCGAACTTGAATCGAAGGGTTTGATACATCGAGTCTTGGCTATCGATGTGGCTCATGTGTGCTCGACAGACTACAAGTCTACGATCACGAGCCTCCAGGTGGGAGAGGCTCGCCAAGTTACGGGCCGGGGCCGTGGGAAGTGGGAACTCAGCTTAAATCTTAGCAAGTATTAAGCCCCCTAATTGTATAAGTCCCTGATTGTGCACTTTATTGTGAATTCATTTGATAAGCTGTCCTAATTTATTCTAGAAACGAATAGATCGAAATGAACCTTTAACTCGATTTTGAAAACGACTATAAAATCACGTTCCAAATCTATTTTGGAACGAGGAAACGAAAATAATATCTAATTCTGACTAGGAAGTATTTTACTGTTCAAAGGTGTAACATAGGGAAATCGCCTATTTAACATGGCTACCCTGAAAAAGATCACGGTTAAGTTGAATCCGACGATGGAAATAGTCCAGTTCGAAAACACTATGACAAGAATTTTGGTCGCAGGCCAAATATCTTATTGTTTCGATTCTATCTAATGTCTTGTTTTAAATAAGGTTGCTGAGTATTTGACCTATACCCTTGAAAGTGTATAGGTATTCTACTGTGTATACAAGTTCGTTCAACCTTCTACTAAAACAGCTGCAATGTAGGAAAGGAATTTATATTTTAAAATAGCATTGTTAGCTGTGAAGATTGTGCTTTAAGAGTTCTTTATTTTTAAATTGTATAAGAAGGCTAATTCCATAGAGCACATAAAATGTCAATAATGTACATAGAATTTCAATAATGTACATAGAATTTCAATAATGTACATAGAATTTCAATAATGTACATAGAATTTCAATAATGTACATAGAATTTCAAGGCTGTACACCAAGTGCGCCGGGAAAGGTCGGGTTACGGTAGAAGTGCGCCAGCCTCTTTTTTAAGGGTACGGTCGAAGTGCGCCGGGTTAATCCCATCTATTGAAACAGGTAGTCCACCCTCTAACTACCTCTAACCACCTTCTGAAAGACTAATCGTAGTCAATATTCCCTTATACTCAATATAAAGCAGATGGAAGTTACTTTTAACAATCAATAAAATCAATATATATGATAAATATAAAAAATTAAATAAATGTTTCTCACAGGGCCTAGATCAACTTAACCTTAAATGTATATACATATAATACAGTGTCTATATACAATAAATATATTACAAAATAATAATCATAATATATAATACAAAACACAATTGAAAAAAAAATAATAATAATAATAATTTGAGTCTTTATACAATAAATATGATACAAAATAATACATTATAAACATAATATTGAATGGAGGATTTATTTAATATAATTTATGTACTCCTAAATAAATTAGAAATAATTTTAAAAATTCAAATCTAGATAAAGACTTATTAGTATATTTTAACTTAAGATCTTCATACACTTTAACTTTGGATAAATTGGGGCGACGCTATAATTACGGTACTTCACTGCTTTTCATTGAAATGTAGGTAGAAACTTGAATCTCCTTTAAAACTTCGCAAAAAACGAAAATATTTGGATGAGGGCAGTTAAAATTTAATTTAAATGTTGAATGGAATGCTTCGCATGCGTTAGTCGTTTTCTCTTATAGGTGGCTGAATGTGGACACATTGATATTGGGAATTTAGCCGTCAACGGATCAATGTAGTTTCCCGTGATATAATCCCAAAATCATCATGAACGGAAAGCTTGTTAAAGGAAAGCAGCTTCTATTAGGTATTATTTTCCAGTAAATATTTATTAGTTTTTGCAATTTTCCATGACAGATTATAGTTCTTCAAAAATTAAAGATTTATCCCATTCCAAGCTAAGGTCAATCACCATCCACAGGTAAGTAATCCCATTCATTCATCCTTGCGCTTTTATGTTACTGACCCGTTAAGAAGCTCATACCCTATCAATATTTAGTATGCAGCCAACAGATAAATATTACAGAACTGCTGTAATCCATTCGGTAGTGATAGATTTCATCTTAGTCCCTAATTTTGTAGTTAGTTGGATTCCAATTCCGTTCCAAGTTCTTTGGGTTTAGACCGGGTGCAAGAAGGGATAACCCGGGCTTACCTGACCACCCTTCAGACTCTTTGAATACGAGGCTGGCGCACTTCGACTGTAACCTTTTTCTAATCCTAAGGGGGGCTGACGCACTTAGGTACCAGCCAATTTCAATAATGTACATAAAATTTCAATTCGAGATTTAGTCTTTATTAATGATAAGCTTAGTTTGTTTGAGGACTTAAGCTGCGGACCGACCAATTTAACAATCTTTTTTTCTTATTTATAAATTCTAATATATGTATAAATATATCATATATCCATACTACAATTTAATAAATAATACAATTTAATAAATAATACAATTAATGTAATTGCATAAAATAATTTTATTAAATAATTTATTTTTTATTATTGTATTGCGTATTATCAATTCTATAACTAATAATTTTTATTGGTCTATAAACTATTATTAATGGCATAGATCAGTTAGCATTATATAGATGCATAACCTCAACAGAGTTTAGTTATGCGTAATAAATCCGCAAATGAAAACATATATCTAAATATTATGGATACTTTAAATGACAAAAAATGCATAGTTATTATTTTTTATTTAAAATAGTTTAAAATTTTGGATTTCTTGACATTAAAATTGCTGGTTTGAAATAATCAATTTTATTTTTTGCTTAACGTCTTTGCCATTTGCTATATTGTTTTTTAATCTCATATTGTATGCTTCCGTAACTTTTTCCAACATGAAACTTCTTGGTTTATTTATTAACATAGCTTCTCGAATTGAACTCATATATAGAACGTTGAGCGTGAACGATAAACGTTTGCTTAAAAGGAAAAGTGCTTTAAAATTATTGATAACTTAACGTTAAAGACTTCTTTCCCTTCGAAATGCTTCTTCGTCGCAAAATATCTATAGTATTTATTCTCCCTTAACCCTTTATAAGAACATTAAATAAATAATTTGAAAAACGCAATACCTTATGAAAACTTAACATTGGACTTCTTACCCTTTCAGCTGCGGCCTTAATTGCAAAAATCTATAACTAAATAATTTATCTGTTATGGCCCTTTATGAGCAGCAAAAAAATTGCTTGAAAAAGCATTAACTTAAGGAACATCTCAAATCGCGGTCTTTATAACTAACTTCGTTAGTTACTGTTAAGAACAGAAAAAGTAATAAGTTAAGTGACATCTCAAATCGCAGTCTTTATAACTAACTTTGTTAGTTACTGTTAAGAACAGAAAAGTAATAATTTAAGGGACATCTCAAATCGCGGTCTTAATAACTAACTAACTCCGTGACGGAACAGCCTGTTAAGGGCCTAGGGTCCACCAAAGGGATTATACAGCTATAAGATTATGTGTAATGGATGGCACATGGTATACACTTGCAGCTACCCATTTATTTGATGATGGGTAGGCACCAAGCGTGACGCCCTTCCTCGAGAATCGAACCCGGAACCTCCGTGGCATGCGAACGCGATAGCAATTACCTACCGAAGACCCCGTATTCTTCTAATGAAAATCGTCTCATGCTAATTCAGGCACTTCACTCAAATAAACTTACTGCATAAATATAAATAAACCTTAAGATAATTATTGAACTCTTGAGACGCCTTGTATCACAAATTTAAACCAGTTAAAAAAAATTAATAATAATAATAATAAACAAATCTTGATACAATTACTTTTAAATAATTTGTAAAGAGGCAAATCCTCTTAAGTATATAATTATCATACATANCCTAAACGAAGGTAAAACGTCATGACCTAATGCTATCTGATCCGCAATCATGGTTTTAGTGAAGGTACTTACTTATATGTGCTGAATACACGTATGTGACAAATCATAGATGATGAGAGCCACTTCACGGAGGTAAAACATAAGAATATTTTTATTTTATTTTGTTTTTAAAGTGGAATCATTCAATGAGATAAAATTTAAATATATATAAAAAAAACATGCCTATCCCACTACAACTTTGCTCATGTCTTTTTAATTTTTAACTATTTTTAAACACTAAATTTCTGTTTTTAAAAAAACAATGATGTTAATGAGATATTGTTGAATAAAGTGATTGAATAAACTCAAAAGCCAGTTTGTTATAGAAGAAAAACGAATCAAGTATATATTATTTCGTGAAATATCCCGTACTTTCTCTTTTTGTTAACTAAATACAGTCCTTGAATGTATATTTATGAATATATTTGCATACTTACATATATCTTTGAAATATAATATGCAAATAGGTAAGTGTATATGTCTATCACTTCCTTTATTTACAAGGATGTTGTACTGTACATTTATTTTTAAGGTATCAATTGATTTTTGTCTTTCACACTACTAGATCGTATTATTTATTTTAAATGTATGCTCTCCACCATCCAAACACAAGCCACAAGTAAGAGGCACAAAACAAATGACTTTGAATATTGTATAAACATATCATTAATAAAAGTATAAAAATCAATGCAAGTAATTACTATAATGGTAATCAACGTAGGGTAGAAGAATGATGAGGAGGAAGTGAACGAGCGTAGTGAGTTTTTTATTTCAGAGACTTGGCTGTTGAAAAGTTTGTGTGTTTGTTTGTTTGTTTGTCTAACGATAACTAATGTAAAAATTGACCGATTTGAACGACATTTGGCACACAAGTTCATCTCAACATTTGACACAACTATTTACCTTTTGGAAATTTTACATTTAATATTTTTAAAATGGCGGCCAATATGGCGAACAACTAAATGGAAAATTTTTATTCAGCATGACATGTTATACATAGTTTTGGTATTTAAGAGTACGGAAAAAATATGTAACTGTTATAACTTTTTTTTTCATTTTTAACTGGCATTTTAAAAAAAATTTGGCCGAAATAAAGTTTATGCGTTATCTATACATATATAATCCAAATACCACTCACTGACTGACTGACTCACTCACTCACTGACACATCACGATATCTCGGAAACCACTGGACCTATGACTATGAAATTTTGTAGGTGGGTTCCCCTTACCTCCTAGGTGCTCGCTAAGAAATGTTTTTAAAATCCGCCATCTTGATTCAAGATTGTGGCCATTTATATGCAAAATTCGGCAAGACTATATCTCCGAAACTAATTGCACTAGACACTTGAAATTTAGAACTTAGCTTCCTTTTATGAAATTAGTAACTTTTGATAAATTGTTATCAATCGGGCATTTTTAATTAAAATGGCGGCCATATATATATAAAAGTCATCGTATGTGTGTATGTTCTTTATACAAATCAACAGTTTAAGTCTGATCTCGATAAAAAATTGCATAGTTGACCTTCAAAGCAAGGGGATGAAAATCGTTGTCTACATGAATTTTCGAAATTTAAATTTTGGTGAACAGGGGTACGGGGTACAAGTAATGAATACGGGGTCAAAGGAATGAATACCGTTCATGATGCATATCATGTGGAAGCTCTTTAAGAGTAAAGTAATTATTGTTATGTACAGTTTTGTCATATTTTCATTTCAGAGGGGGTAAA
The DNA here is from genome assembly GCA_001010745.2 of Gerris buenoi. Taxonomy (NCBI): domain Eukaryota; kingdom Metazoa; phylum Arthropoda; class Insecta; order Hemiptera; family Gerridae; genus Gerris; species Gerris buenoi. The sequence continues at coordinate 438,776 of KZ651330.1, forward strand.
ATGGAAAAATATAGCTATATCTTTTATGAAAAGAAGAGTGTCTGTGGGTATGTCTTTTATACAAATCTACAGTTTTATCCCAATTTTATGAATATTTACACACTTTTCCTTCAAAGCAAGGGGAAAATCACTGTCCATGATTTTTCAAAAAAAATTTGGTACAAAGGGGTTCGGGGTACAAATGACAAAGTAAATGGATACCCTTCACGATACATATCGTTGAAAAGCTCTTTATGAGAAAAGTAATGGTTAATATTTATCTACTTTTTGTCTTATTTTCATTGAAAAGAGTGGTAAAATGGAACTTTATATCTATATCTATATGTATAAAAGTCAAGGTAAGTGTGTGTGTATGTTCGTTATACAAATATACAGTTTTTAGTCTCAGGTGTACGGGGTACAAGTAATGAATAAGGGGTCGCAAAGTAATGAATACCCTTCATGATGCATATCGTTGAAAAGCTCCTTACGAGAACTGTAATTGTACAGTTTTGTCATATTTTTATTTAGGAGGGGGGTAAATTTAGGATATTTGAAGATTATCTTATCAAAGAGGGGGGGGAAAAAAGTGGGAGG
>KZ651330.1:439949-449966 GCA_001010745.2 Gerris buenoi
AGGTAAAACGTCATGACCTAATGCTATCTGATCCGCAATCATGGTTTTAGTGAAGGTACTTACTTATATGTGCTGAATACACGAATGTGACAAATCATAGATGATGAGAGCCACTTCACGGAGGTAAAACGTCATGACCTAATGCTATCTGATCCGCAATCATGGTTTTAGTGAAGGTACTTATATGTGCTGAATACACGAATGTGACAAATCATAGATGATGAGAGCCACTTCACGGAGGTAAAACGTCATGACCTAATGCTATCTGATCCGCAATCATGGTTTTAGTGAAGGTACTTATATGTGCTGAATACACGAATGTGACAAATCATAGATGATGAGAGCCACTTCACGGAGGTAAAACGTCATGACCTTATGCCCTCGATATAATCTCCTTCAAGTGACAATCCCGAAAATTCCGTTTAATCCCCCCTCTCTTCAAAAAATGAGATTAATGATTAATTATAGGGTTTATATAGTAGTTATTTGAAACAAGCATCTAATCGTTATTACTTCTAATTATTAGATATGGTTAGTCGCTTCTTTTGACAAAAATAGATTATCTCAGCATACGAAGAACGCCGACGTTTATTTGGAACACTGCCTTTTCTAGTGATAATGATTAGTCTGTGTTTCGTGTTATCTTTTTGCCGAACGAAGGTAAAACGTCATGACCTAATGCTATCTGATCCGCAATCATGGTTTTAGTGAAGGTACTTACTTATATGTGCTGAATACACGTATGTGACAAATCATAGATGATGAGAGCCACTTCACGGAGGTAAAACGTCATGACCTTATGCCCTCGATATAATCTCCTTCAAGTGACAATCCCGAAAATTCCGTTTAATCCCCCCTCTCTTCAAAAAATGAGATTAATGATTAATTATAGGGTTTATATAGTAGTTATTTGAAACAAGCATCTAATCGTTATTACTTCTAATTATTAGATATGGTTAGTCGCTTCTTTTGACAAAAATAGATTATCTCAGCATACGAAGAACGCCGACGTTTATTTGGAACACTGCCTTTTCTAGTGATAATGATTAGTCTGTGTTTCGTGTTATCTTTTTGCCGAATGATAGGGTATATTATTTCCTGCTTGATATGATATTTTATAAATGATTTATTAATATAGTTTCGGATACTGATACTCCTTGTTCTATATTTGTTGAGTTTTGCAGACTAGAGCATTACTGCGCCATTTTTCTTCTTCGTAAACATGTGTTATCATTTTTCAATAAATTCTAACTTGGTCTATTTTTTACTATCGGACTCCTTCCCTTATATTATTCATATACCGCCTTTATTTTTCCACGATCAATCGAATTTGCGTTTTTAAAAAACACTGTCTTTATGCACGGTAACTTCTTTGTAAATTACAGAAAATTAATTTATTTAATTCAAATATGTATATATGCCTATAATTCATTCTGGTTTTAACAAATTAATTTCTTATGATGTGGAAACGATGACTCAAACTAACATAGTGATATCGTTATTTTATTCATCTAAAATAAATTGTAATATTCAGCCATTTATTTATTTGTCAAATTGTTAATGTAATCAGCGTCAATACATTTTTTTGACCTGAAAAATATGCCACTCTGTCGGAGGGGTTGGCATAATAATTATTATAACTTGGTGATCAAGGCCAATATTTTGAAATCACGTTTATGCTCAAAGTTGAAACTATCAAAGGTTGTTATTTCAATTTCAACCCTTTCGTCAGAAAAATATAAGCGAATAATCCCAGAGTTTTATATTATGTTGGCCTGTTGGCTACTCTTCATAGGATTTATAAACCGCGTATAGTTTAAAAATATAGCTGATCTAAAATCTGGATTATGTCGAAATAAATGGTAAAATAAAAGAACGCTTGAATTAACATAGATATTTGTTCTCTTTGAGGTGGCAGATTACACGAAAATACCTAGGATTTTCCAATTAACACTACTTTACTGTTTCAATGCATCTTACTCCTAAAAATACTGCTTAGTATTTATGGGGGGTTATCGTACAAATGAGGAATTGGCCTTTGTCCCCGGTTTTTAAGGCAGCGCTCGTGTTAATTATAGTTATGCATTTTTCCAATTATATTATAACGGGCCGTTAAGCCTATAAGCCTGCGGCAATAGGCTTAATTTTATATTTAGAAAAAAAAAGAANAAGAGTGGTAAAATGGAACTTTATATCTATATCTATATGTATAAAAGTCAAGGTAAGTGTGTGTGTATGTTCGTTATACAAATATACAGTTTTTAGTCTCAGGTGTACGGGGTACAAGTAATGAATAAGGGGTCGCAAAGTAATGAATACCCTTCATGATGCCTATTGTTGAAAAGCTCCTTACGAGTACTGTAATTGTACAGTTTTGTCATATTTTTATTTAGGAGGGGGGTAAATTTAGGATATTTGAAGATTATCTAATCAAAGAGGGGGGGGGGTAAAAAAGTGGGAGGTATAGAATCTAGATATTCGATATTAGTAAAATCATTTAAATGTTTCTCGACGGTAGTTTAAAAAACTTATCAAAATTAAAATTAAACTCTCCGTAGCGAAGCACGGGTATCCAGCTAGTGTTCTTATGTATTGAATACACGAATGTGACAAATCATGAGAGCCACCTAAAAAATCTATCATCACGATAATCATCATATAATATAAGAAGGTGTTTATAAACTTGATGTTTATAATTTTATTTTATTCAATGTTAAATGTGCTTTGGATGCTTAACTACCGTCTAGATTTCATTATCATCGGACAAATTTTTTTAGAAAGTCTTTGCTTCGCAAAATGTTTTGTACACAGACCAACAGACAGACACGAGATCATAACTATGTTCCTGATATCTGAAACTATATTCAGCACGATCACAATGCATCCGTTACCTTCTGTAAGCTCGTAAGCCAAATAAACATCGATTTATAAGGTGAAACATCCAACAAATCAATTCATTGACCTAATGCTATCTGATCCGCAATCATGGTTTTAGTGAAGGGTACTTATATGTGCTGAATACACCTATGTGACAAATCATAGATGATGAGAGCCCCTAAACGAAGGTAAAACGTCATGACCTAATGCTATCTGATCCGCAATCATGGTTTTAGTGAAGGTACTTACTTATATGTGCTGAATACACCTATGTGACAAATCATAGATGATGAGAGCCCCTAAACGAAGGTAAAACGTCATGACCTAATGCTATCTGATCCGCAATCATGGTTTTAGTGAAGGTACTTACTTATATGTGCTGAATACACGAATGTGACAAATCATAGATGATGAGAGCCACTTCACGGAGGTAAAACGTCATGACCTAATGCTATCTGATCCGCAATCATGGTTTTAGTGAAGGTACTTATATGTGCTGAATACACGAATGTGACAAATCATAGATGATGAGAGCCACTTCACGGAGGTAAAACGTCATGACCTAATGCTATCTGATCCGCAATCATGGTTTTAGTGAAGGTACTTATATGTGCTGAATACACGAATGTGACAAATCATAGATGATGAGAGCCACTTCACGGAGGTAAAACGTCATGACCTAATGCTATCTGATCCGCAATCATGGTTTTAGTGAAGGTACTTATATGTGCTGAATACACGAATGTGACAAATCATAGATGATGAGAGCCACTTCACGGAGGTAAAACGTCATGACCTAATGCTATCTGATCCGCAATCATGGTTTTAGTGAAGGTACTTATATGTGCTGAATACACGAATGTGACAAATCATAGATGATGAGAGCCACTTCACGGAGGTAAAACGTCATGACCTAATGCTATCTGATCCGCAATCATGGTTTTAGTGAAGGTACTTATATGTGCTGAATACACGAATGTGACAAATCATAGATGATGAGAGCCACTTCACGGAGGTAAAACGTCATGACCTAATGCTATCTGATCCGCAATCATGGTTTTAGTGAAGGTACTTATATGTGCTGAATACACGAATGTGACAAATCATAGATGATGAGAGCCACTTCACGGAGGTAAAACGTCATGACCTAATGCTATCTGATCCGCAATCATGGTTTTAGTGAAGGTACTTATATGTGCTGAATACACGAATGTGACAAATCATAGATGATGAGAGCCACTTCACGGAGGTAAAACGTCATGACCTAATGCTATCTGATCCGCAATCATGGTTTTAGTGAAGGTACTTATATGTGCTGAATACACGAATGTGACAAATCATAGATGATGAGAGCCACTTCACGGAGGTAAAACGTCATGACCTAATGCTATCTGATCCGCAATCATGGTTTTAGTGAAGGTACTTATATGTGCTGAATACACGAATGTGACAAATCATAGATGATGAGAGCCACTTCACGGAGGTAAAACGTCATGACCTAATGCTATCTGATCCGCAATCATGGTTTTAGTGAAGGTACTTATATGTGCTGAATACACGAATGTGACAAATCATAGATGATGAGAGCCACTTCACGGAGGTAAAACGTCATGACCTAATGCTATCTGATCCGCAATCATGGTTTTAGTGAAGGTACTTATATGTGCTGAATACACGAATGTGACAAATCATAGATGATGAGAGCCACTTCACGGAGGTAAAACGTCATGACCTAATGCTATCTGATCCGCAATCATGGTTTTAGTGAAGGTACTTATATGTGCTGAATACACGAATGTGACAAATCATAGATGATGAGAGCCACTTCACGGAGGTAAAACGTCATGACCTAATGCTATCTGATCCGCAATCATGGTTTTAGTGAAGGTACTTATATGTGCTGAATACACGAATGTGACAAATCATAGATGATGAGAGCCACTTCACGGAGGTAAAACGTCATGACCTAATGCTATCTGATCCGCAATCATGGTTTTAGTGAAGGTACTTATATGTGCTGAATACACGAATGTGACAAATCATAGATGATGAGAGCCACTTCACGGAGGTAAAACGTCATGACCTAATGCTATCTGATCCGCAATCATGGTTTTAGTGAAGGTACTTATATGTGCTGAATACACGAATGTGACAAATCATAGATGATGAGAGCCACTTCACGGAGGTAAAACGTCATGACCTAATGCTATCTGATCCGCAATCATGGTTTTAGTGAAGGTACTTATATGTGCTGAATACACGAATGTGACAAATCATAGATGATGAGAGCCACTTCACGGAGGTAAAACGTCATGACCTAATGCTATCTGATCCGCAATCATGGTTTTAGTGAAGGTACTTATATGTGCTGAATACACGAATGTGACAAATCATAGATGATGAGAGCCACTTCACGGAGGTAAAACGTCATGACCTAATGCTATCTGATCCGCAATCATGGTTTTAGTGAAGGTACTTATATGTGCTGAATACACGAATGTGACAAATCATAGATGATGAGAGCCACTTCACGGAGGTAAAACGTCATGACCTAATGCTATCTGATCCGCAATCATGGTTTTAGTGAAGGTACTTATATGTGCTGAATACACGAATGTGACAAATCATAGATGATGAGAGCCACTTCACGGAGGTAAAACGTCATGACCTAATGCTATCTGATCCGCAATCATGGTTTTAGTGAAGGTACTTATATGTGCTGAATACACGAATGTGACAAATCATAGATGATGAGAGCCACTTCACGGAGGTAAAACGTCATGACCTAATGCTATCTGATCCGCAATCATGGTTTTAGTGAAGGTACTTATATGTGCTGAATACACGAATGTGACAAATCATAGATGATGAGAGCCACTTCACGGAGGTAAAACGTCATGACCTAATGCTATCTGATCCGCAATCATGGTTTTAGTGAAGGTACTTATATGTGCTGAATACACGAATGTGACAAATCATAGATGATGAGAGCCACTTCACGGAGGTAAAACGTCATGACCTAATGCTATCTGATCCGCAATCATGGTTTTAGTGAAGGTACTTATATGTGCTGAATACACGAATGTGACAAATCATAGATGATGAGAGCCACTTCACGGAGGTAAAACGTCATGACCTAATGCTATCTGATCCGCAATCATGGTTTTAGTGAAGGTACTTATATGTGCTGAATACACGAATGTGACAAATCATAGATGATGAGAGCCACTTCACGGAGGTAAAACGTCATGACCTAATGCTATCTGATCCGCAATCATGGTTTTAGTGAAGGTACTTATATGTGCTGAATACACGAATGTGACAAATCATAGATGATGAGAGCCACTTCACGGAGGTAAAACGTCATGACCTAATGCTATCTGATCCGCAATCATGGTTTTAGTGAAGGTACTTATATGTGCTGAATACACGAATGTGACAAATCATAGATGATGAGAGCCACTTCACGGAGGTAAAACGTCATGACCTAATGCTATCTGATCCGCAATCATGGTTTTAGTGAAGGTACTTATATGTGCTGAATACACGAATGTGACAAATCATAGATGATGAGAGCCACTTCACGGAGGTAAAACGTCATGACCTAATGCTATCTGATCCGCAATCATGGTTTTAGTGAAGGTACTTATATGTGCTGAATACACGANAAAAAAAAATTAAGTTATTATTTGTATTTCGATAAGTCATTATATGTATCTACACAATTTGTGTTAGTGAGAGAAACCAAGGGATGTGCCACGCAAGCGTGACATATCATCATCGTCAGGCCCCTGATGATGGTCGCGAAGAAGCGATGCAGGACATAGCGTAATGCCGAGCTAGCATCTTAATGACGTAATGTTTGATGTTGGAACAGTTCCTATTTGACACGCTTGCGTGGCAAATCCCTTGGTGTCTCTCACTAACATAAATTGTGTACCTTATTGCAGTGTGCGAAAACACGGTATTACATTGCTGATACATTATATATCTATTTAAAGACCAACAAATCGAAACAAACATTTATTTTTGTTGGAATAAATGTGGTTGCCTTAGCTTAGCAATAACAAAACATTTCGAGGTGAGTCGTCGCCATCTTTGGGACACTTCTTGATAATATAAATTAATGATAAAAATTTGGAATTTCGCCTTCCTCGTGTTTGATATAACCTCAATATCTAACAGGGGCCCTCGTTCTTGACATCTTTGATGATCCATTCGTCGGCTTATCCAATTTGTTTCCACTTTTCAATTCTCCTTTCTCATGTTTGATATAACCTCAATATCAAACAGGGCCGCTTATCCAATTAGCTTCCACTTTTCAATTCTCCTTCCTCATGTTTGATATAACCTCAATATCAGGGCCGCTTATCCAATTAGCTTCCACTTTTCAATTCTCCTTCCTCATGTTTGATATAACCTCAATATCAACCAGGGCCGCTTATCCAATTAGCTTCCACTTTTCAATTCTCCTTCCTCGTGTTTGATATAACCTCAATATCAAACAGGGCCGCTTATCCAATTAGCTTCCACTTTTCAATTCTCAGTTGAAGAAGAGTTTGACGGGAGTGAAAGCACTGAATGGACCAAGAGGTGGTCTGTTTCTTGCAGCTATTCCCGTAGAGTTGTTATCAATATGTTTTTCCTTATTTTTGATTGATAAGATGCTATTTTATTTGTTTGTTACAGGTCTGGTTCTGTCATTTTTATTCGTAGCACTTAGCCTTACCTTCTCCGTGCTAATGTGGTGCACAGATATATACGACCAGTCTGTTCTAAAGGTAATTTTACTATTCCCTTCTATTTTCTATTTTGAATTTAGTCAACAAGAAAAAAATACTATTTAAAAAATCTGAACTAGACTTTTTTTGTTGTAAGTCAATAACAAAACTTTGTAGTTAATCAGTTTTATCGATATTTTTGTTTGTCAGTATTCTTTTCTTTAATTTATTATTTATCGTAATGCATAACCAGTATTTTTTAAGAAATTCACTTTGCGATTTCTCTATATTGGATTGGAACTTTTTTCGATCCAAAGCCTTGAAGTGGAGTTATAAACCTCCAAACTCGAGTGATTTCCAACATTTTTTTGTGTTTGTGTTGCTTTGTGTGGAGGTTCATTCGTTTTATTATGAGGAGAGGAGGGTAGGGTCGATGAAAATGTTTTTCGATGGAAATTTTTACTTGCAGACAGACGGCTTTAAAAAGTCGGGGTATGCTCATATTAAAGACTATATACAAAGGAAGAGATAAATTTATTCGATTGCAATTTAATTTATTACTATGTCTTTATTTAGTACTATAAACACTTCAAATTCGAGTTCTACCTAATTCGGACTTTTTGAAGTGAAACTTCTTTAGCGGCGGTGGAGTGAATTTGTTTGATAGTTTGATGTAGCTAAATCGTGTAACAAAGTTAGCGATTCGAGACCCGTCCAATTAATACAGATTAATTGTGTACAGATGAAATTTTTGTAACGGAAGTTTATTTGGGTTATTATATCTATTTAAAGACTAGCAAATCAAAAAATACATTTATTTTTATTGGAATAAATGTGGTTACCTTAGCGTAGCAATTTATATATATATATTTTAATCCTGAATTAATTCGTCAAAAAATGAAAGAGAGCAATGCATTCTGGAACTTAAATTTCACTTCTAATGCGCGAGAGCCTCCCACATATTTTTTTAAGTTCGCATTTATGAATGATTCGACTAACTTTTTATTAATATAACATTAACAAAATTAATTGAAAAAATTATATATAAATTTCTTATATATAATTTATTATATTTTATATAAGAAGAAACATATAAAGACCTTTTTTGTAAGAATAGAATAGCTTTTTACAAAGAACCAGATAGAATATTGTAAATTTGGAGTTTCTTCTGCACTTTATAGGTTATAATTCTTACTGTTTATGTATAGGTTAGTATTTTTCCTCACCTTAAAGGGTTTATTTTTTTAATTCCCTATTAATAAACTGTTAGTTATGCTTTTACAGTTTATGCAATAGTCTCAATCTACGTTTTAGAATGGAAGCACTCAAAAATATATTCACACTTCAAATATTTTACAAAAATTAAATTGATCTTCGTATATTAGTTGACATCACTCGTTACAAATTAAAAAAATATGCACTTGGGCTTTCATTAATTATTAACCAAGAACATTATAGGACATAGTGTTATTGTAATGTATGTTTTATGCTTTTAGTTGGTATCGTTTTAGTCGGTATGGTTGAACATTATAGGATATAGTGTTATTGTAATGTATGTTTTATGCTTTTAGTTGGTATCGTTATTAGTCGTAGTCGGTATGGTTGAATATTATAGGATACAGTGTAATTGCAATTGTGATGTATGTTTTATGCTTTTAGTTGGTATCGTTATCAGTCGGTATGGTTGAACATTATAGGATATAGTGTAATTGTTAATGTATGTTTTATGCTTTTAGTTGGTATCGTTATTAGTCGGTATGGTTGAACATTATAGGATATAGTGTAATTGTAATGTATGTTTTATGCTTTTAGTTGGTATCTATAAGGAATGATTTGGATATGATTTTCGATCTCTGGAGGTTTCCGCCAACTAGACCTTATCTCAATGTGTACATATTTAACTACACTAACCCTTACTCTATTGGCTACAATCAGTTACCTCGTGTCGATGAAGTTGGCCCTTATGTATTCCAGTAAGTATTGATTAAATTTTAAAATAATAATAATTATTATTTTGTAGACATTGAAACCCTTGTAATTTGTAATTTTACTATATTAGGTTTCCGTACAAAGTACAAAATGAAACGTTATATATAACGGCTCTGTCTGTCTGTCTGTCCGTTGGTATGTTTTAATTCATAAACTACTATAGCTAGAAATATAAAATTTGGCACACGGCACACATGTGCATCTCGGTGACAACTGGACAAATTTTGGAGTTCTACAAAATGTGTAGAACTTCTTAATATTTCCAAGATGGCGGCCCGACCTATATGGCGGGTGACTAAATAAAAGTTTTTAGTTACCATGGCATGTTATACATCAATTTAAAGTTATTGAAGTGTAGAAAAAGAATATGCAACTATTACACCTGATAATTTTAACTAAGTCGTACAGAAACCGGCAATTCGCAACAAAA
>KZ651330.1:450458-475626 GCA_001010745.2 Gerris buenoi
CTTAGAATAATACTATATATAGAAGGAGCATAGAATCAAAACAACAAGCAATTACTGATAAGGGACTGAAGCCAACTTTCGCCGAGGGGTTGTGTCCCTTAGACCAGGGGACCAACAAAACAACACTCTTTTTTTTCATTTAAGCTGGAGAAGGTTGGCCACGCTTTAGTAACTATTCAAAGCCCGCTCACAAACGTCAAGAAAACAAGCCCTGCCATTGGTTATTGTTTACGTTTCACTCTGACGTCATTTTTTTCAACTCGCCCGGCATGATATAATAAACATTATTTTTAGCATATTTCAAGCTAAAATAAACTAAACTGACTATTAATAATTATAATTTAATAAAAAACTTAAATTAAAAAACCGAAGGCAAATATTTTTAGAGTTATGAGTCACAAATTATAAAAATGAATTTTTAGAACGCAGATAAGGTACACAACCAAAGTTGGCTTCAATGTTATCAGTGACCCTCGTTCTATATATAGTATTATTTTAAGGCTATATGTTAAAAACGTATTTATACTTTCAGTATTATTTACCGTCAAAGTTACAAAATTCAAAAATTGATAACTTCAAAATGGTGGTCAATATCAAAATAAAATTTAGTGGCCTGGTTTTTATACAGAGAGGTACATTCGTGCCAAATTTCAACTCGATCGGGACCATTTTTGATTTATTACGATTTTTTAAAAATTGTTTGCTGCCTCAACAAACTGGGTTCAAAATGGCGGAATGAGTTGAATTTCCGGGCGGCACCACTACAGGCAATAACTGATCTTTCTGCCAAGTTTCAACTCTCTAGGTTAAATACCTTAGGCACTACGATGATAACACATACATACACACATACACATACATACACACACATACATACACACACATACATTCATACACACACACATACATACAGACGTGATGCTGAAAAACACTCAGGAGGTCTTAAAAACACCCAAAACGAATAATTCCGTAGAAATCTCTAAAAAAAAATTTTTTAGTGAAAACAATAATTTTCCTCTATACCTTCGGAGAAGGTAAAGAAAAGTAAAAAAACACGAAATACTCATCAGTCAAAACAGAAATAAAGCACAGAAAACTCGACAGTCAAAAAAAAAAAAAATATCCTTGAAGAATAATGTGAAAATGGCAGTTCGGTGACGGCGGCGTGCCTAACGTGCCGGTTTCGGATCGGTGCCGGCTCAGTGTAGACAGTGCCATTTAACTTGCAAGAAATAATTTTTTTTTGCCTCATACATCTCGGAAATGACGGGACGGTGACGTGCCTGATGTGTGTGAATAGACCTTAAGATCTTTTGTATTGATTTGATCCATGCGTGAAAAAAAGAGAAATTAAAAATAAATAATTAAAAATCAGCATATTTGACTGTGTTAAGAATATAGAATAACATTTTATGAATTAAAATATATGTATATATTAAATTAGATTACAGTTTAATATAAAATAATTTTATTTATGTATTTATTTTTTATTTGGCGAAATAGGCTTGTCTTGCTATTATTATTTTTAAGGAATCTCGCATAATTTTAAATTATAATATTATATGTTTTTTTTTGTTTCTTTGCAGGCAATAATAAGTTTTATGAGAAACTTAGATTTGTTACCCCAAGCGGCGTTATCAAAACTTCTACTTCCGGCCTTAGGAACAGAAAACTTCCAGAAAATTCTTGTAAATGATTTTATATGGGGTTATGAAGATAATTTTCATTCCTTCGCTAGATCTTTACAAAATATATTCAACGATCAAAAGGATATCAATAAATTTGGATTTTTGGTTAAAGTAAGTTCGCACTCCTCATTAGACTTTGAGTTAAATTTGTGGAATAAATTAATATTACTTTTTGCTAATGGATAAATTAATTATTTTTTTACTTATATCTTTTAGAGAAGAGGTGTAGGTCATCATGTGTTGACCGTTAACACGGGCAGTTATGACTTGGACAGTGTGGCCAACATTGAACAGTTCGACGGTCAAAATCGGATAGGTCAATGGGGCAACACTCCGTGTGACGTTATAGAGGGGCACGAAGGTGGCCTTTTCCCAGGCAATCGAATACGACGGAAAGAACCCCAGAATTTATACGTGCATGATATGTGTCGAAAATTACCCTTAGTTTTCAACAGAACCACTGAGGTAAGTGTTTTAAGTTTGCCAAACCTTTCAAAATCATTTTTAATATGGAAAAGAGCAATAAAAATATGGAAAAAAGAGTGTTTTAATTATAATACTATATACTTTCCATATGGTTTTTAATAATAAAATATCTATAACTAAACTAACTCCTTAAGGTACGTTTATAAGATCTTTGCCTTGGGCGCAAGGTACCTTAAATCATGACCTGAACAAATCATTTAAAATGTATAGACAGATAAATATAGATGATTGATAGATGCTTAGGTCGAGCTAAAATTGATCAGAAAATGAATTTAATTCGCATTCTCCATAAACTATATTTATTTAAACTATTATGCTATGTAGAAAATAATCCGTTGGATAAGGGAATCCCAGAGACAATCCTATATCAGCTTAAATTTTGCTTTCTCAATTTCTCTAATGAGTTAAAATGACCTAAAGAACAAAACAATCCGTTTACTGTCAAAATAACACAAAATTGAAGATTTGTCTCAACCACATTATTTGGTCGTTTAACTAACTTGAAATTTAAATATTGTTTTGACACCATTCTGGTTTATGACTTTGGGATCTACTAAGTTTGCGAATTTCTACCAATTTTGATTAGATTAGATCTTGGTTGTTTCAAATTTTACCCGGAATTGTTGCTTAAATTTAGCTTAAAGTTTATGACGTTAGGATCTTAGTTATTGCATTGCTACCGAGGCATTGCTCTCAGACCTGGGTTGTATCAATGTTCCCTTATCAATTGACGTTTCTTCTTGATGTAATAAGCGTTTTCTAGTCCCACAAACTAGACAATATGGCTGATAAAATGGACATGCTGACTCCATGTTACCCCTAGCTACTGTGTGCTGGTTACAAGTCGTGACTTTTGACACTTGGATTGACCAACCTACTCGAGGGGAAAAAATTAAGCCACTAGGAGGTTATTCTAAGTACCAACCTCTTATTGGTTCCCAACCCAAATTTATTCGATTTTCCTGTACTGCCAAAAGTACCAACTCATGACTCACATAATGTAGAATGGACATGAACACTATGAACAGCCTTGCGGTTGTCCCTTGCGCCTCTTGAGCTGTTGTGTTGTTAAGTTAAGTAGCATTTTAACTGAAGAATGCTCTTTTTCTAATTTGAGATTATACAATTAAAATATCCATCAATATAAAAAATATAATAATTTGCATTTATATTTTTTTAGAGTGTGGATGGCTTCCCAGTAAATGAATACGTGTTTCCTGAAGATATGTTCGACTATTCACCTAGAGTCAAAAGTAATCAGTGCTATCATCAAAAAAATATTTACCCACCTAAGGGAACTTTCTACAGCGGCCCTTGCAACAGTGGTATTTCAATTTTTATACTTATTAACAAGTTCTTCTTTTGATTGTTACTCCCCTTATAAAAACAGAAGTTTGGTATTCCTTTGTCTCGAAGTACATCGGACTAAACATCCCTTTTTTTTAAATTATTTTTAGTCGAAATCATATTCTAAAACATTCATAGGGGAGTAACAATCTAAAGAAGTATCTCTAAAAGTAAGAATCTAAGAAGTGTCCCAGTCAAAATATTAGTCTTACAAATAATAGAAAATATTAGTCTTACAAATAAATATTAGTCTTACAAGTCATATTTAATTTGACAAATATGGATTTATTTGCATATGTTCTTCGGGCTCTTTTTACGATACCATCAGGTTTATAAAAAATGTTTATTTTCATATATTTTATAAGCTTTTTCTTCAGGCAAGCCTAACATTTGTTTATTAATTTCAGAGAGACCTGTTTATACAACTCTTCCACATTTCTTAAACGGAGATGAAAAATTACAAAAATCAATTGAAGGTTTGAGACCGGATCCAGCCAAACACACTTCTTCGTTCTTAATACATGAGGTCAGTTAAACATTATGATTATTTATAAATATAACAAGCAATATCCATTACTCGATTAATTCGTTTATCAAATTAATTCATCATTATTATGAATTTCTGTCGAATTTATAGCACAATAATTATCATCGACAGAAAGATAAATAATTAGTATATCAGTATATAGAAGATAATAGATGTGGGAATCAATAGTCTAAAACACTTGACTGTGAACAATGATGAGGGTTTATCTAGAGGGCAGAACCAGAGAGCGGATTTTTGCTGTCATTCATGCTTTGGAAGCACAAAGTTTCGGGTTTGATTCCCAATTCTGGTTAGGGCTAGCATGAACATCACCCTTGATGATGACCCAGCATTGAGATGTAAATGGCTAGCTAGTGGAGTGGAGTGACATCCATCCTTTATGGAATGTCATTCCAACGCCATGTCATCCATTACATGTATATACAAGCTCTTTCGCAGGACTAAAAGCCCTCAACGTTATGTTATTTCATGACTAATTATTATTTATCCAGAGGGCAGAACCCAATTCCAGGTCATATTTAGTATATAGAAGCCACCGTCAATTTTCATTTCCCACAGTTGCTCGACAAAGTGGTTGTTCTTGCACTCAAAATAGTATTTTAAGCATAAAACAGCAGATTCCTGCATTTTCTTCCACCACTCCAGTGTTCCAACTTACAAACATAAATAATATGCCACTTCTAGCCAGCATCTTATTCGCTTGAAAAAAAAGTTCTTAACATTGGTTATAAACAAATTAGCTGTTGCAGTTGTTATTTTTTGTTGAGAGTCAGAGTGTCAGTTGTTGTTAATTGTAAATTTTCAATAACTTGCGCATTTTGAAACCACAAGCAGTTGTCTGCAAATGGATAGTGGATAGTTGTAGCAAAAGTGATATTGTTTTTATGAATGATCTAAATGCTTCCGTTACTTTCGGGTAAGCTCAGGAGCAGTATTAAAAATTGAATGTGCAACTAAAGCTTGAAGTGACTGCTACACTTAAGAATCCCTTCCGCACTCCCCTGTGGATCGTGTGCCAACATTTCTATTGATTGCAGCAAAGTTCCACTTTGCACAGTAGTTGCACAAATAACTATTTTCATACTACATGTAAACCAACAATTCTCTTATTATTATAAATCGGATAGCTAATGTGGTATAATAACTAAAGTGTCGATTGTGAAGTTGACAATATACCTCTCTTTGTTTATTCCTACTCTTTTTTTAATTTATTTAATAGTTGTTATAGTTCGATATTTATTATTCAAGTGCTAAAATTTTTGTTGTGCTAAACTTATTTATTTATTTAAGAGCATTATTATTTTGTTATAACTAAAGAAAAAAATGGTGTATATTATTTCTAGAAACTTGGAGTAACTCTAAGAGCACAATCAAAGTTCCAGCTGAATATACGTTACAATGAAGCTAAATTTATTAATCAGTTTAAAGGTCTTGAGGACGGTACTATTCTTCCGATTGCATGGCTACATATTGTAAGTTGAATTCTTATTGCATTTACTTTTTCTTAATATCGTTACAGACATTGTTTTAGCACTGATTAAGACTTAAAATTTGTCTTTTTTTAGTTCTTAATATTTGGTTTAGTGTACTATGTTCGTTATAACTCTTTATTTTTTCTTTTTATAGGACTCTGGCCCTCTTCCTGAGCACTTTATCAACATTGTCTACCATTTAACTTACACCACCCGCTTCATCGAGCTTTCACTGAAATGGTTCTTTTTAGTCAGTCTATTTGCTTCGATATTTTGGATGTACCGTCAAATCAAAAGAAATCACATCTTATTCAGACTTTGAGATATAAAAGCCGCTCTTCATAAGTTCGCATTATCTTGATACACTTTTATAAATAGTTGTAAATTTAATGAAATTATATATAATTTTTTTTTTTTTTTTTTTTTTTTTTTTTTTTTTTTTTTTTTTTTTTTTTTTTTNAAATATGTACATATGTAAATATTAATAAAAAAAAAAGTGATGTGCCCCGATATTTATAGTCGATTGCCGCATATTGTGATATATTTCTGTTTGTTTTTATGCAAAATTTGAAATTGTTATTAATGTAATGAAATGTAACTACTTACTGTAATATTTGAGTATTTTTAGAATAATTTATATAAATAGATCTGAGAATTTAAAATGGGATGAATGATTTAGTTATGTTATTAATCTAAGTAAGTTATTGCCTGAAATCATTTTTTTTTTTTTTTATTTATTAATTTCTTTCAATATACTTTTGTCTTATTACCTTTCCTTATCCTATACAACTTCAAACAATTTATCCTAAGTGATTATTGGTTGGCTTAAAGTTGGATATTTCTAAACTTTTGTCCCACAATAATTGGCAAACTATTTGTACCGCTGATATTGTACAGTACCAGGTAATAATATTTTGTGACAAATTTAGGGGGTAAGGGCCTTTTGTTAAAAATGATTAACCCTTTGGCTGCGGCACAAAAAATCGAGGGTCACCTAGCAGCGGGTAATTTTTTTGTAATATCTAAGAATTTTTTTTTTTTTTTTTTTTACATAAAAAAAATTTAAAAGAAAAAAATCATAAAAGAAAATCGTAAAAGAATCATTTTCATTATATAAGGAAAAGTGACTGACTTAAAGTTCAAATCTGAAATAATTAATAAATTTTTTTTTTTTTTTCATTGCGTTCAGATTGAACTGTTAAAATAATAGTTTTGTGTTGAAAGAAGTTCTTTCACATACTTCTTTAAGTGCTTGATTTGTGGAATAATATTGTGATGTTTATGGCATTAATCTAATGACCCCTTACAGTTTTTTTAAACTACAATAAAAATTTGTTCCCTTGGCCTACTTTTTTTTTCTGTCAAAATTTTCATCATCCATGACCAGAGGAGGATGGGGAAGTAGCATCCTGCAAGAGAAAGCATACCAAACCGGGTTCATATTATCTAATGACACTGAAATCATGGGGCGACCACCCTCAAAACTCATTCCATGACACCTATAATACCTATAAGTAAAAATTTCAAATTTTAGTAAAATATTGGTAAAAAATCACAATTTTTTATATAACACAATGCAATGTGATAAGTGATAACTAAAGCTACAATATAATAGGTGCCAAAAATGTTGACTCTATAAAGAACTACAAAATTGCTTTACTAGAATACTTGCACTTGCTTTCACAGTATATATCAAAGGAGGAAAATAATCAAAAATGATCCAGAAAAATGTATTTTTGGAGGCCTTGAGCCGCCTGATTATTACGTAGTTATTATTTCATATTTCTACAGGCATTATTCTATTATAGCATTAAGACGCTTGATACCTTTTGTCTTTATGACCATCTATTGCTGTTTTAAATTCCACTTACCCATTTTTTAACAAGTAAAAATTGTACTATTGTATCACTGGCAACGCTCTGATGAAGTAGTGTTAAGCAAGGAAAAACATAGTAACCGGGGTCATATTTTCTAATGAGTTTCTTCCCTCCTTTTCAGGGATGGGGGAAGCTTGATCAGAAGGCTGCTCTCAACCAAACAAAACACAAAACCTCTGAATAAGCTCCTTACGCATTCTGCTTACCTGATAACATTCTTCTACAGATGATGATTTACAATCCATTAATTCATGCAATGTTTTAAAAGAAGCAAAAGTGGAAGCGTTAAACTAACTAGAAACCCCTTAATTGTAAAATAATATGTAGGGAGATTCCTTTCTTTACCTTGGACATTCGACTCCAGCACAATTCCATGGAGAGAGAAACATTGGTATAATCCGAACTACCTCTTGCTCCGGTCTATATCCCTTATAGAATATTTTCTTATTTTTATTGTTGATTTTTTTCTCAGCTCCATCCATTAGGTTCTGACAATTGACTAGTACATTCAGTAAGGAGAACAAAGTGTATAGAGTCTCTACTGTCTAGAGTCCCCCCTAATTTGAAAAGCTCTCGATATGATGTTTTATTGTTAAAATGTTATTTACCTTTCTTTGTAATTTTTTCTATCACAATTGATCCTGAATTAAATCTGATAGTAAATCCTTTATAGGAAGCTGTTACTTTTATTTCTAATCCAACCTTCAAATTAGATTGTCAACTTCGCACAACTACGCTCTACAGAAATATATTTTTTAGAAATTTCTTATTGAAATATTTTTGATCTTATAAATTATCTAGGAATACTAATACAAGTAATGACAGTCCAAAATAATGTATAACAGGGCGCAAAACAATATTAAGATATAATTTGAGGGTGCTGATAAAAGCTTTTAAAGATGGCCCTGGTTTTTTAAACTAGAAAATATATTGATTCTTCCAATACTTAGAATTAATTTATTTAGAATTGTTGAGTTATTAACCTCGAGTTTTGTTTTTTTATTCTCCAACACATAGATCTGACCAAAAACCACTTGTGTGGTAAAAAAAACACCCCGCCAAGTCTGTGGTCCAAAAAAGTTGTGAAATCAACTTTCTATCCCGCCAAGTGATGTTGGCACTTTCTCCTGACCCATCACTATCAACATAGATACTTTTCAGCTTCTTCTCCTTGGCGGTGGGCCATGCGTTTCCTAAAACTGGAATTCTAATATTCTTCAAACACCAATACAATTTCTTGTTTCACCTTCACATTTGCCAAATGAGGTTTGTGTGGAAAGATGGTTGTGCGTGGAATACAACCAGTTAACATTAGGTAGTACTGCAGGCACACCGCCAAGGAGAAGAAGCTGAAAAGTATCTATGTTGATAGTGATGGGTCAGGAGAAAGTGCCAACATCACTTGGCGGGATAGAAAGTTGATTTCACAACTTTTTTGGACCACAGACTTGGCGGGGTGTTTTTTTTCCACACAAGTGGTTTTTGGTCAGATTTCATGACTTTTTGTACGGTTCCTAAGGAAGGATTCTCTAAACTCTAAACTGTTTATTCCCACACATTAGAATCAAATAAAAGTGAAGTTAAAAGCTTGACAAGTTCTATAGAGAGGTCTATTGGAGAACTACGAGACCTATGACATTAAAAGACTTATCATTCTGATATAGAAGTATAGAAAACATAAAAAATAAGATAATAATAATTATAAAGTAATAATATATAATAATAATAATAAATAATAAAATAAAATCATAGAAAACAGAAATATATGTATTAATAAACAAATTACCCCCCCCCCCTCTTGAACTCAAGAGAATAAGGTTGAACTAAACCCTGAACCTATAATACTAAGTTCAAAAGATGAACTCGTAAATAGAAGTCATTCATAGGTCATGTGACAAGCACGAAACTACTACTCAATACACTGCTGTACCTCTGCTTAAGGGTGGTTGGGGGGGGGTTGAGTTGAGGGGGGATGCACTAGAGCCTTAGACGAATACAAAAAGCCCTCATTTATTGAAATCGGTTAAGTAGTTTAGGCTGTAGGTGCGTCAACGTTAGAGTGACTGCTCGCTAGCTTGGTTTCTCGCTCCGCGTTAAGCGTAGGAATGAGCTATCTCAATTTTTTTGATCTAGGAATGCACTAGGGTTCTAGACGAATCCAAAAAGCCCTCATTCATTAAAATCGGTTCAGTAGTTTAGGCTGTAGGTGCGTCAACATAAAATGAAGGAAGAATAAGAATAAGAATAAGAAGAAGTCATCAAAACTACCATTTTCAAACCTATTTTTCTCTACTTCTACTTGGCCGATTTTGACCATTTTTTTTTTATTTTTAATCTACAGGACACGGCCTACAAAGATATTAAAAAACTTTTTAGGTAGCTTGTACGTATTTCACGCTGCAGACCCTCAAAAACCCTAGTTTGTCACCTACAGTATATATCCATATATCCTGGCAGCTTTAGTGAAATTTTGACTTGGCGGGGCGGAACGCTGCTGCATTCCTAAATAATAATATTTTCAATAAAGGACTAATGCTGCCCGAAGTTCTAGGAGGTAGTCTCGACCCGCATTACATGAACGTATTGCAGCATTGTATACTTTTTTCATTTGTTAAAATAAGAACCAATGAGATTGAATCTTTATATGATTCCGTGGTGAGCGATAGTTTCGGATTTGTTTGGCACCCTGGGGAAATGCTTATTATGCTATTTGGTGGATCAGAGCCTTTTACCTTTTAATACTAATTCTATTTGTCTTCACAATTATTAAGAGGTGTTTGGCGTACTCGCAACTCGCCTGTAACTAATGTCCAAATACCGACATATCTGATTATAAGACAGATTCTTCGCGACGCGGATTTTACCAAAACAAAAAGCAAAGAAATTTGTCTCAAGACAACTCGCGGAAGCTTACGCACTAAGATACCTGATGATGTTTCGAATCGCAGTGAGATGATACATGTTTCATAACGATGATTTCATTAAATAGATTTGTAAATTACCCCATACTAAGTCCTAGAATAACCTTTAGATGTTTATAGAGACAATAAACAATCAAGGTTACAAAATCATGCTATTGAGTATGGCTGTTATTACATATCTTATCAATTTTTCACTTAAAAAGAAAAAAAAAAAAGAAAAAAAAAAAAAACTTTCGTTCTCACGAAATATATTCTTTGCTGATGATATAAACCTTTCCGCCCCAATTTAGTCAAAACTTTTATTGAAGTATTCTACTTTCCATCTTAAATGAGACAGTTTAGGGACTTGAAATTTTGAGCAGAAGCTCTGTTTCATTATGAGTTTGTATAATAGATATCTCATTTTCCTTTCTTTAGGTTATATTTCATCTACTTTCAGCTAATTATTATTATTATTATTATTTTTTTTTTTTAAAAAACCTTTTCTTTTTGCGTCATCTTTGGAGAGGTGCGGCCGACAATGGAATAATGTTATTGTTAGAAAAAAAAACCAGATACAGACGGAAAAAAATCGATTCTTCGAAATTTCGTTCCGTAGTTTTTTAGAGAAAAAAGTATTGGTCCAGAAAGAGGAAGATTTATATCCCGTTCCATTTTTACCCATAACAAAACTGCATCGTCTACGACTCCATATTTAGGATCTCTAAATCTTTTTTTAAAATTCTCCACGTGTTTCGTATAGTTGTACAGATTAAATATTGAATCCCTGTTTTTCAATATTGTAGACATTGAACTCAGAGCGATTTCATATTAACGGGATACTTCTTGGTTCTTCATTCGTTTATCTACGCTCTTGAATAAATTATTTTTACTTTTCCTCACCTATGGTAGGAAAAGTATTGTTTTCATCCATTTTTTCTCGAGATTTCAACTGAATTATCCGTTTTGGGTGTTTTTAAGACCTCCTAGAGTGGTTTTCAGCACGACGTCCGTATGCATGTATGTTATCATTTATCATCGTATCGCCCAGGCCCAGGGTATATTTAACCTAGAGACTTAAAAATTGGCAGAAAAATCAGTCCTTAATTTCAGTTGTGCCTCCCGGAAAATCAAATTTTTTTGCCATCTTGAACCCAGTTCGCTGATCAAGTTACCTCTCTGTATGACGATCAAATCCACCAAATTTAATTTTGATATTCGCCGCCATTTTGAAGTTATCGATTTTTGAATTTTGAAACTCTGACGGTTAATACTACTGAAAGTATAAATATGTTTTTGACATATAGCATATCGTTGGAACCGGTATAACATAAGGAACAAATATGTATATATAAATAAAGGATTAAATTTCATTAATTAGTTTAAAAGTAAAAAATCGATNTGTCTAGTACTAGTACTAACAACGGACGAATGACCGCATGAGTATAAAACAAAGTATTAGTACCTTTAAGTAAATGGCTGGTACCGAAGTGCGCCAGCCCCCCTTCGGATTAAAAAAAAGGTTACGGTCGAAGTGCGCCAGCCTCTAAGTTTAAAGAGTCTGAAGGTTAAGACCAGGTAAGCCCGGGTTATACCTCTTGCATCCCGTCTAAACCCAAAGAACTTTGTAGCGGACTTTGAAATTGGAATCTAACAAGCCGTTACAAATGTCTTCCCAAGCACTTTAGAAAAATTCAGAATTTAGGATTTACTGAGGACTACCGATGTCCTACCAACGATGGCCACCTGATTAAGTTTATCTGCGGACTACCCTATATAGACCCTGAAGAAGTTGAAGAATGTTATGTTGAAGATTTTATAAGCCATCGCAATGATCGATTTTGGGACTGTGTCACCGAGAACTATATATTGATTTGTCTACGGTTAAATTCCCAATACCAATGTGGACTTCAAGGCGCCTAGCGTTGGTTATTCATAATAATAAGGCATCTAGATTTGAACTGGGAGAGTCGTTTTTAATTTATTTAGGAGTATGTACATAAATAAATTATGTATTTTGTATTATATTTATTATTTATTTAATATAGACTCAATTGTATTATATGTATAATACATTTGCAGAAGATTTTAGTTTTAATGAGTATATTTAATGTTAAGTTAATCTAAGCCCTTCTAATAAATATTAGCATTCACTTATAAGTGAATGTAATTTATGTAAGAAACATTTCTTTAATGTTTAATATTAACAAACATTTTTTTTTTTTCTCTCGTATTTTGATTATTTTCTTAAATTTCATATGTTTAATGATAACTTACTCGTATTTTGATTTTGTAAGTATTTATTTTCATTTTGAATATTCACAAATTAAAGTGTATCTTCTGACTCAATTTGGATTTTGTTTTTGCGAGAACATTCTACAGGTTCTCCTGTGTACTGAGATTTACTAATGATCGTCATAATAGTATAATATCATTCTGAGGAGTTTGTTCAAAGTAACTTCAAATCGCTTTATATTAAGTAAATGGGAGTATTGACAACGATTAGTCCTTTAGTTTAGATTAGAGGATCCGTGTCCGAGGACTAGGGAGCACAAAAAGAAGTCGCCGAAGACGGTCACTCGGAAGTACTCGGGAATCATCGGGTACGCTCCACAGCCTACCTCAACCCCCTTACGCTTACTCCTCTAGAACTTTAAACACGCACTCTTTCTTAACTCTTTCCTTTACTTATACATATTATGTTTAACAAGATCATAGATTAAAAGAATGCTAATTACGTGGAACTACTAATCCTCTTTAATTATTATAAACCAAAATAAAGACATCTTAAATAAAATAATTAATCTTTTACAAAATTGATAATAATTAGGTCGCTTTTATTAGATATTTTAATGCATATTCCATTTTATGCATTACATTATTATTAATACATATTTCATACTGCCAATTATTAATATAATGTTTATTAATATGATAAATAATAAACTGAATATCTTACATATTTAGCATATTATTTATTATTTAAATATTTAATTAAAAAAAATAGTTATGTTGCAAAAATCAAACCAACCTTCTTAAATTAAAATAATACTCAGATTATGTTCTAGATTTTATAATATTCTACGTAAATATATTAACATAATAATTTTTTTAATTTAAATCGATTGGTAAGAAATGGTTAATATGACCACCGGTGGATCATGTTATGATATTATAATATTTATTAAGAACATTAAAAGAAAAGGGTTTTTATTAATATCTAATAATAATGTTATATGTTATGTTTATATTTTAAACTGCTGGGAATTCTTAGAATACGTGGTGTCACACCAAAGAAGATACTCAATACCTCTCTCCTAATCAGTTCTACATTATACTTTCTTGTAAAAAAAAAAAGATTGACTTCTTGGAGGGGGTTCTTATAGCATTTTTATCTAAAATATTTTAGTTGTGTCTCTACATTCGTAGGAACAACTTCTAACTTCTCTGATAATCGTGAATTCTTTTAAATGGTGACTTAAATTGTGACTTTAAAATTGTGACTTTTATGGTGACTTGTAAATAGTGTTTAGGAGTTGCAAGATTTTTTCCCGCATTTCATCCCTGATCCCTACACCAACAGGTACCTAATATATTTAAAAATGTATTACTATTTTTGCGATATTTGTAAGAAACAGTTTACTGAAAAAAAGGCAATTTGTAAAAACATGCGAAAAAATTTAAACTCGCATTTATCTATTTAAAAAGCTTTGTTTTTAATTAAATTACATTTAAATTTACATTCAGTTTTTCGTATTTCTGTTTTGGGATTTATTGCATTTTTTATTTTAGAATTATAATTACTAATCGTGTATAATTTGTGTACGTATTCCATTTCAATCACTCTTGGGTTTACGTGATAATAATATAAACTATAAATAATGTAAAAATAACGATGTCTATTTTATTTCTATTTTATATGTATGATTTATAATGTCTATGTTTAATTGTATTCTCATGCTGTATTAATATAAATATTTCTTTAGTGTTATTATATTTGATATATTTCTTAAGTTTAAGTGTTATTATGAATAGTCGTGTCATAATGGAATAGGCCTTGAAGAGAGATTATACAGGCTAAAGAGAAGATAGAAGATATAGACACTAGTGGTGGGCGGGGAAGATATAGACCCGATCGTACTCGACTGCCTTTGCTTCGGCTTTCTTCGGCGACTTTTTTTGTGCTCCCTAACGTCTAGTGTGTCCGAGGTGGGTGGACTACCTGGGTGGAGAGATAGGATTAACTCGGCGCACTTCGACCGTACCCTTCAAAAAGGGGCTGGCGCACTTCTACCGTAACCCGTCCTTTCCCGGCGCACTTGGTGTACAGCCAAGTAAATGACGCTGTAAAAAGTCAAGAGCTTTATAAACGTCCGAAACTAATTCCTCTATACTGCGATCAAAGATACACTTAAACTACAAATGGTAGAATACGCAAAATTATAGAGAGCAAGTGCAAGAAATCTCCTAAAAACAGAGGAATGCGAAAACACCGCAAATATTAATTCATAAAAAGTATGTTGGTTAGATCATTATCCTTAATAATAATAATAATAACCATTTATTAAATGTAAAAAATAACAAGCATTTAGGGTTAACATAGTACATAATATTTAAGGTATAAGTAGATATTTCTTTTTTTTTTACATTTAACTCAGCCGAGGCTGTGGTAACCTCTAAAGGTTTTTGAGTTCTTTTTTTATAATAAAAAAGTTNCATAATGTTATAGGTATAATTATATATTTCTTTTTTTTTTTACATTTAACTCAGCCGAGGCTGTGGTAACCTCTAAAGGTTTTTGAGTTCGAGTATTTATTCTTATTGTTATGATTAGTAAGTTTATCCATTTCTTATTATAATTAATTAATTTAATATGTATTAGAATTTGTTTAAAAGTATTTTAGAGTAAAAGATTCATATATTTTATGACAGTAAACTAATTTGACTAAGTTAGCGATGTTCGCTATAAATAAATACAAACAAAAATTACTTATAAAATTTAAAGACACACACAATAAAACAATAAATAACTTAATAACATAATATTACAATAAATTACACCTAAAATTTTAATAAATTAACTTCAAATATTATGTATCTGATATAGTTGTTTGAGTTAATTCCTGGTGTAGCCATACTTCCTTATACACTTCTTCCCAGGGCCGGTTCCCGGTACAAGGGGGTTTTTTGGGACATGCGAGATCTAGATTTGACGCCAATATACATCCATGTATACTTATAAATTTTAAACATAAACGTCACAATTAATTTATCCATGTACTGTATTTTAATGAATGACATGTTTAAAAAAAAAGTTTTAGCATTCTAGAATAAAACATTTAAAAATATATTTTTCTATCTTTTATCTTGGGAAAGTCTTTTAATCAAATCGGTATTGATAGTTTTTAAAAGTTGGTATTCAAGCCAACATTTTCAAACCACTTAGTCGGTCCTGACAAATGGTTGACCACAGCTAGGTTTTTATAATCTTGAGTTTTGAAAAAACTCCTTTCTCTGCTGGCCTCTCTGAATTCTTACTACTGTCACAAACACATTGGGAAAAATTTAAATTACACTGTTAGTTGTTAAGTAAGCTAATGCTATTTCAGGGAAACTATCTTTGGACAACATTGGAGCTAATATAAAGATTTCCCACAGCATTTCCCCCCATTCCACAATCACTCTTATCATCTGCCGTCAATACTGACTTTTTAGGTTTCTACATTGTTCTCTGGTTACATATTTTTCTTTCTATTCTAAAATTTCATAGACAAATTTAAAATGTTTGCTTTGGTTTTTCATTGGTTCAAACTCTCTGTGAAAGAATTTATTGCAGTTTCGAGGACAACAAACTCCACAGGTTCATCTTTACCCTCGTAAGGAAATTGTAGTCTACTCTTTCTTGGCCTCACCACAACTTCATCAATGATATCTGGACAGATTGCTACGTTTTCTGTCAGTTCCTTTGCATAAAGACACTATTATGTCCATTTTTCGACCTCTTGTTGCCCAAAAATGTCTTCACACTTTTAAGCAGATTACGAGTTCTACTCCTATTCTTAAAAACCTTTTAAACTATAAACTATGCATAACATACCTTTCATACCACAACATATATTTTTTAGTCTTCTATCTAATTTAAAATATAATCTTTAAAATATTAAATGTGAAATTGTAGTACAGTTAATTACTTTGTTGTACTCTTAAATACCCTAAAACGATGTATAACATGTCATGCTGACTAAAACTTTTTCTTAAGTCGTAAACCATACTGGCCACCATCTTTAAAATGTTAAATGTGAAACTTGAGTAGTTAGTTACTCTTTGCCTACTCTTAAATACCCTAAAACGATGTGTAACATGTCATGCTGACTAAAACTTTTTCTTAAGTCGTAAACCATACTGGCCACCATCTTTAAAATGTTAAATGTGAAACTTGAGTAGTTAGTTACTCTTTGCCTACTCTTAAATACCCTAAAACGATGTGTAACATGTCATGCTGACTAAAACTTTTTCTTAAGTCGTAAACCATACTGGCCACCATCTTTAAAATGTTAAATGTGAAACTTGAGTAGTTAGTTACTCTTTGCCTACTCTTAAATACCTTTGAAACATACTTTGGCCGCAATTTTGAAAATATTTAGCATGGATATTTCAAAAGCTAAGAAGCTATGGAATTATCACAAATTATGAGATGCACATGAGCGCCTAATTTCGTTCAAATCGATCATTTTTTTCGCCAGTTTTAATTTGATAAACCAACATACAAAACTCCCAAGTATCTTTAATGAAGGACTAACTGCCCAGAATTTCTTTCCGTTTCTGCTTTACAAATGTTTCCGCTTTAAACAAGGTANATACATTTATTTATTATAATAAATTAAAAAAAAATCTTTTAGGAAGACGCTGGCTTCGCCAGCGCCACGTCTCGGACGGCGCGCGGCGCCACTTGCGCCCGCATGCCTCGCATGGCCCTTGCGCCGGCCCTGACTTCTTCCATTGCTTTCTGTCTAACGCAACTCTTCTCCATGTAGCTCCACCGCAGCATTTCCTCATTTCTTCGTCCCATTTGATTTTTGGCCTACCTTTTGCTCGCTTATATGCTATCGGTGTCCACTCTATTGCTCTCTTTGCCCATCTTCCCTCGTTCGATCTAACCACATGTCCAGACCACCTCCATTTTCTTCCATAGCCTCCTTCCCAATATCTTCCATTTTCGTTTGCTGCCTTATTCATTTATTTATTTTCCTATCATTTCTTCTGATTTTCATCGTACTCTTTTCCTTCCGTCTAACAGCCACTCTCAGCTTATCGACATCTCTTTTGTCAGACACTATGTTTCACATCCGTACAGCATGACAGGTTTGACACCACTGTTCCACAATTTAACCTTTAGTTCGATCTTTATCCTTATTTTTTGTAAATTTTGTTGGCTGTAGAGAAATTATTTTCGCTCTTTAGAAACATTTTTAAAAAGAGAATCCGTGGGTTATAAAAAAAAATTCGTTATATAGAGATTTTGGTCGTATAGAAGTTCGTTGTAAGGAGGTCCTACTATATTGTTTTTATACCCCATATTTTTATTTAATTGTAGATTTTATTCACTTGAATATTATGCTGGTATAACCGACAATATTTCATTTAACGTTATCCAAAACCTAATTGTACAAAAAAACATGAAAATTAAAAGAAAGTTAAATAGTAAATTTCAGTAGGGCATAGAAAAAGGGAACGAAGCTTTGCGGGCGGTTCCTTTATCCGAAATGAAAATAATATAATACTCATACTCGGCTTCCAGTTTGCCCCCGATGAAAACTCTTTTGTCTCACACGAATAATTTTAATTAATAGCTTTTCCTCTCTTTTCATGTAGGGCTTTTTAAATACGAAAGTATATAGAGAAAAGAGGACAATTTCGGGCGGATATTCGGGTAGCATTGTCGGACCGATACCCTTACCCTGGGGCCCGTCATAAATACTCGAGCTCTATTTGTACCGGGGATATTACACGAGGCATTACACAAAATATTCTTCCTTTTAAAATAGCACCCTCGTGCACCCCAAGTAAAGACCGTAAACTTTAGTAAATCCAATCGCAGTTATTGTCGAGAACATTGTTCTTCTGGTAGGATCCCTAACTTTTCTTTTACGCCCTCTTCTCCTCATATGTTATATACTTTAGATAATGACACTTTTTAATTGAATTTTATCGTAAAATCTTTCGTTTTAAACAATTACAGTCGGACCTCCTTATAACGAACTCTATACAACAAATGCCCCAAGAATTCTCTGTATAAAAGTGATTATATAGAACAAAAATAATTTCTCTACAACGAACAAAATGCGTAGAAATATCAAAGTAGCACAACTTGTCTAAAAGACATCCATGGGATATCTTTTTGTCCAGATTTTATCCTGCCCATAATCGTTGGTCCATGGGTTTCCCTATGGTTATCCCGATTTGGATGCCTCATTGTGTCATCCTAGGGATGTCCATGGATATCGTTAGCAGGATACCCAGATATTATGGATATCAGGTTGTGGTGTTCTATGGGTGCCCTGTTAGTTATGGTCACTCTTGGACTGCTGAATCGAAACTTATAAGATCTCCTTAACACATTGTAGCAAAATTATCTCTCTGTTAGTTGTATTGTTTCTGTTTCATATATTTAGGTATAGACTTGTTCAATTATGAACATTCTAAGTAAAAAATGAATCGATCTGATGGTATTTTACTGTGTTTTAAAATAATTTTATAATTTCTAAGTATTAAAAAATATTAACAGATTTAATTAGAAATGGACTTATTTACGTTACACAAAGGATTATGTTTCAGTGAAAGCTATAGTGAAACAATCTGAAATATATATTACTTATAATATTTCTATATTTATGGTGAGAGGTTCATGTATTCATTTTGAGTTGAATCCTAATCGGAAATTGCTCTTAGCCGAGGAGGTAGAGCGTCAGACAGACTTACTCGAGTTACCGCATTCAAATCTCCCAGGCTAACATAATATTTATAGTACTATAAATATCTCTTAGAATTCACATTGGGGTCAACTATAAGGATTTATTCTGTAATTGCAGTACCTCATAAATAGTATCTATATTACTTCACAAATTTTCATTTTAAGCATCCAGAATATTGTCCCTACTGGATATGCTATGGAAGTCCCATGAACGTTAGAAGAGGGGATATCGGGTCAGTCATAGTCATAAGTCATAAGACATCCAGAAGCAAAAATTCTACCTTCCTCAGGATTTACTAATGGACCGAGTGACTATAGGGTAAGTGACCCGAATATGAGACCCCTTTTTTGGTTTTGGTGTAACTCAGGATTTAAATAAATAAACAAACAGTTGATGTGACAAAACAATTAATAAATATATTGTAATTCAATGGCAAATGTTTCAAAATAATTAAAAATGTATATTTCTTTTTTTTTAAAAAAATGTTTTCTAAAAAAGTCAAAATTTTGAGATTTAAAAAAGTAGTCCTAATATGAGACCCTCTGATTAAAACATTTGTATGATTTTTAAACCAATGTTTTATACTTTCCTCTCATTAATGGCAGTATTTGCATTAACATACATCTGAAAAACAAAAATCAGGCATGATTTGGTAATATAAAAGAAACTGTGCCTAATATGAGACCCTGCTTATGTTAGGCCCTTGATGGGTCCCATATTAGGAACAACCACGTTTATATATTCTAGAACGAATTTGTGAGGTTAGGATTGGTATAAACTTAAAAAGTGAAATACATGTCTTCACCTTGTCTAAATTATATTATGACTGGATTTTAAGTTAATCTTTCCTTGATGTTTTAAACTTTAAACAAGCTTTCTGTGATGTTCTTAATAAATTTTAATAAGCATTATAATAAAATAAAATCCACAGAAACTCTCTTCTCGACGTTAGGCGTCCAACTAACTCCGAGACTACTGATAGCCATAAACACTATCGTTTTTCGTTTGACTTGCCAGGCTGTAGCACATACCAGCCTCTTCAAGGTAGGATCTCATATTAGGCACGGGTCTCATATTTGGAGCACTAACCCTAGTAGTCCTGTGGATATTCTAGGAGGAACAGGCATTATTGTATACATAAATTATTAGCATATAGTTAACGATTTAATGACAATTGTAATCGAAATTTGTGTCCCCACCGCATTATTGCTGGTGCCTATCGCGTGTGTCGGCCGAGAGAAGTTGCGGATATATGCTGGGGCAAAAATCCGCCTAGAAAGAGATCCGTCGATGCGATGCGATGCTGCCCGGGCCCACCCAGTGTGCGCTGGGTCGATCCGATCCCAGACGGATTTTTGCGATGCGACCCGTTCTGGCCCGGTCTAGTATGCGCTGTCTTTAACTCTTAATTTATAATTCGTTTCGGATGTTTATAAAGCTCTTAACTTTTTTCCAGAGTATTTACTCACCGTACAAATGCCTAAAAAAGGGAATTATTTTCTGAAAAAAAAAAAAAAAATTATTCAAAGGTATAGATAAAGGTATAAAGAACAAAGAAGTATCCCGTAAATATGAAATAGCTCCGAGCTCAGTGTCTACAATTTTGAAAAACCGGGATTCAATATTTTAACAAAACGAAACTAGTGAAGTTTTTTTTTGTTTGTATTTTTTAAAATCTAGAGATTCTGCGTATGAAGACGTAAATGAAACAGTTCTGTAATGGGTGAACTGAACATGGTACGGGATAAAGATCTTTCTCTTTCAGCAACCCTCATTTTTCTCTAAAGAAAACGAAAATTCTATTAACGATTTTTTTCTGACTATCAAATTCTTTACATTGAGGTTCGACTGTATCTGGTATTCTTTATACAGTGAAACATCTTTTAAGTTAAATAATTACAAGATAAAAAGAACTTTTTATATACTACGATTTTAAATTTTCTGTTGAATCATATGTAATGCTGATAATATAATTGTCATTGTTTATAATGTTAGTGAAAAAAAAAAAAAAAATAAATAAAGTTCCGAATTTATTTACTTCACATAAATGACAACCATATAGACAGCTGATCTTAACCTATAAAAGGAAAAACATTTGTACAACGGATCTTACCAACACCGAATCTAAATCGTGCCGTTGATATGCCCCCGTGAGAAGAAAATTGTACACACGTAAATTAATTTATTTCTTTGTTTATTTTTCCTTTTTCGCTGTAATTAAATGTTTACCTCTTAATAAAAAAAGTCACCAATTTGAAACCCGTCAAAATGAAGAATTTAAATATGGGACAAGTTAAAACAAATAACATAAATTGCGGATTTTTTCCGAACTAAATTTCCATACAGAAAAATTTGCTGAAAACGAATTCTGCTTAAACATTGCTAAAAGTATTAAAATAATGCATTATCATTGTGTTCTGAGCTATTCAAAAAGTTTCAAATGACTAGCTACTCGGGAAGTTAGTTAAAAATCGATTGCAAGATTTGTACTGGATAAACAAACAAACAAACAAGAAAGCAAGCTAATAAAAACGTAGTAAAATATATATTATTGGTTTTGTTGGAAATACTAATATATTATGATCTAACCGAAGCATTTATTTGACAGGATGTAAGGTGTTGTATTTCGCATTCCTACGTTTTCCGTAGGAAACCGCGACGCGACGCAGGTTCGATTAACTCGGATGTTTCGACCCCACTGGGTTAATTCTCAAGGGTGCTTCTCAAGATGAGCTGTCAGTCGTTATTGTCGTACGAGATCGCAATAAGATTTATCCGGATTTGTAGAATCATCCTCCCTGTTTCTTTGTCTTCTAATTTTATTGATCAAAGTGACAAAAGCATCCGACTTTGAGTTTACAGTACTGTGCACCCTTGTTATAGCGCAGGGGTTTAGGATCAAATTGCTACTCACCCGCGTTATGAGGATATTAAGGCTTCCAATAAGGAAGTCAATGTTTCATGCGTAACCGGAACAAGTTGTGAATTTCTCTATAAAATGTTAAGCTGCGTGAAAGAATTTAAAATTTAACTCGACCGCCTTATAAACGAAAATACATAATGCAGAAGTGTTTTGTTAAATATATATACTGTGATTCCATGATGTTTAAATACGGATTGAATTCTGATAGATTTAAAGGTATTTAAGAATAAAAAAAAGTAAATAATTATTAAAATTCCATATTTAATATTTTCAAGATGGTGGACAATAAGAAATAAGAAAGACGAATAGAAACAGGAATAACAAGGACGACCAAAAAAAGGTTTTATCGGCATTGCATGTTATAAATCGTTTAGGATCTCTTTAATAATAAGAAAAGAATTCGAAATTATTAAAATATATAACATCATACTTTCAAGATATTGCCTAAAGCCTAAATGATGGACGACTTAAGAAAAAAAAAATTGTCGGCATATTTTATGCATTCTTTAAAGGTAATAATAAAGCAAACAGCCTTTATTTGCGACTGGGGCAATCTTTATTTAATAAAAATAGTGCAAGTACGCTGCACTCGCCCGTCTGGACAGCTTTGATATGTATTATATTGCCTTTTATTTGTCTAACGATAACTAGCGCAAAATTTGATAGAAAAAAGTAAATTTATGATGGTGGCCAATATAACAGACGCCTAAAGAGCAAGAATTTTTGACTTGAAGAGTAGGAAATGAATACGTCAACATGTAACTATATATTACAAACGTTTTGTAGCAAATGTGGCCAAAATTAGGTTGTTAGAAAGAAATTTTATACTTATATGGCATATTACATAACACAAAGCAATACAGGAGATGCAGCTAAGAGGAAATATCATTGGCATGACCAAACAAGCTTGTGCATATACTAATGATGTCGCACTGATAGCGAGGAACTTTGCAGCACTCAATGAAATGTTAAATATCCTACGGCGTGCTTGTAGAGCAATTGGGCTAGAGATCAATGAAAGCAAGACCAAGTATATGAAGGTATCAGCATCCCATACCAGAAGATTATTAGGAGCTGTCGTTGTAGGAGAGTCAACTTTTGACAGTGTGAATGACTTTATATACCTTGGGGTCAATATAAATAATAAAAATGTTATTTCTAAAGAAATTGCTGGTAGGATTCAAGCTGGTAACAGGGCTTATTTTGCAACGTTGACCCTGTTCAAATCGCGGCTGTTGTCAAGAGAAACCAAACTAAGACTTTACAGGACGCTTGTACGGCCTGTAGTGACGTATGGTGCCGAGTCTTGGACCCTGACAACAGCCGATGAAAGAGCACTTAGAGTTTTTGAGCGCAAAGTTGTACGACGTATCTGCGGACCAATATGGGAAAATGGTGAGCGGAGGATCCGTTCAAATTTAGAGGTTGATCGTATCTTGAAGAATGAAGACATAGTAAGATTTGTTAAATATCTGAGACCGGGATGGCTTGGACATGTGGAGCGAATGGAGGATGGCAGAATGCCAAAAAAGATTTTAAATGCCCAAGTCTATGGAAATCGACGAAGAGGAAGACCCCGGTTACGTTGGATCGACGAAGTTGAAGAAGATTTAAAGAGGCTACAGATAAAAGGATGGAGAGCTGTATCAAAGAAAAGGAATGATTGGAGGCAAATTACAAGACAAGCCAAAGCCCACACCGGGCTGTAGAGCTACGCTAAGAAGTAAGAAGAAAATGGCATATTACATAAATCATTTTATAGCTCATTTCAGGTTGATTAAGAATATACCTGGTTTTCACCGGAAAATTATAATTATATTGCTCTTTTTAATTTCACGGGTTAGTTTTTGTATCAAGGTTGGCAGAACTGACATTATCATTTATGAAATCTGTTATTACTGCTGGATAAATGATAATTAGGCGTTTTGTGAATCCACTGTCATGGAAACGCTTTATCGAGGAATGTGTAACCATTCTAAAAACACTAAAAAAAAAAACGGGTAAAGGCTATGCAGAGACAGACTGGAAACTCAGCCGAATCATTGGACATCGCCATGTCCCTGCAACTTCAACAAACATTAGTGATTACTAGTGATGAAGTTTAAAGAAAGTGGGTCAGTTGTTGACAAATAATCTTCAATGAAATTCGTCGGGCGATCGGCGAATTTTGCGGGGACGTCTTTTAAATTACGGTACTGAATGCCCACAAACGCGGAAGTTGACAAATCTCGATGTAATTTTTCACTGTTAAATCGAAGTTCCTACAAGTTGTAAATTAGGTAATTAAAATGTCGAATTTTGGATGATTTTGAGTTATTGCATTTTTAATAAGAGCGTCCTTTTTTAATGACCCTTTATACAGGGTGGATCAGTTTCAGATGACTCAATTGAAAGGGTGTTTCTACAGGTCATTTGGAACAAAAAAATCGTATTAGCTTTAGCCCAATTATCATCGGTGTAGGAGCTGTAAAAAAAAGGAAAGTGTTAAAATCTATCGATCTTTACCAAAAAAAAATAATAAAAGAAAATACCCGTAATTGAAATTCACAGACGTCAACGTCAAATTCGCCGATCACCCGTCGAATGTCCCGTCGAAGATTTTTTGCAACAACTGACCCACTTCCTTTAAACGTCATCACTAGTCACCACTAATCTTTGTTGAAGCTGCAGGGACATGGCGACGTCCAATGATCCGGCTGAGTTTCCAGTCGGTCACTGCTAGGGAATCCAATCCCGGGATTCCGGGATCCCGAGTCGATTTACCCCTACAGCAATCCCGGGATTGAAAAGTAACAATCCCGGGATTTCGGGATTTGTAAATTTTTACGTTTTACGATATTTTGACTAGTACAAGTACTGGTTTAATAAAGAGAATAATAGAATTTTTAAATAAATAACATAATTTATTTATAAATAGTAAACTAAATACATAACCAAACAAATTACTTGAATAGAC
>KZ651330.1:477644-489260 GCA_001010745.2 Gerris buenoi
CCTCCCTTCACCATATAGCAATATATTCTATCAAAAGTATAATACCAGACAAGATTACAACCCGGACCCTATTTCAAACCGTTATTTCATGGCTTTCACCAAATCGTTGTTAAAGATATAGATATGAAATTCAAAGAAGAAGAATGTAGTTTTCAAACCCCGCAAACCCCATATCTCTTTTTTTTTGGCCCACCCTGTATTTGTTTACTATGTAGATAAAAGGAACTATTAGTTACATCCAATTCTTCAATTATCGTCGCCAAAATTAATTTTCCTATAAGTTTGAAGTTGTGGAGCCACATGCCACATGGATCTTTTATCAATCGGCCAGTCCGTGAGAATAACAGCGGGAGAATATTAAATTAAACTTTAATGTCTCTAGCACCGGAAGTTTTCCCATTTTATCATTTACTTACTTTATTTAACAAATGTCTCCCGTTTATTATTCACAGAGGACACTTAGAAAATCACCGAGTTGATTGAAGTCGACGATGTTCCGCTAATAACATTCCAGGCCTTGAAACGACTACGATACAAAACAAATTAAAGATCGTATCCGTGTTTCATCTTGTACTAAATGGATTTCAGTCCACTTCTGCCTGTCCTCGACGTAAGCGACGTCACCAGGTCAGTTTTAATAAGTTTGTCTTTGCGAACGGATGGAAGCGGTCTGAATTCCCTCTGCTTGACGGAGGGTAAAGGTATTCTCCGTAGCGTCCACTTAACTCGTGGAGGGAGGACGAAGATCTCGAGAGATTATAATAATTAGGCGGAGATGAAAGGGTGGGAGGAGGTTAAAAGGAGCCGAGGGTTTAAAGGTGAGTATTAAGGTTTGTGAGAGGATTAAGTGAAGGGTATAAGAATCACAGCGAGCCGGGATCGGACGGGTGGGGAATGTAATACCGGGTGCCAGTGTGTCGCCGATTAGAGACATTAGTCACTCTGTCCAGTGACAGGAGAAGGCTCTCGACTCGACAAGCTTTAATTAAATGAGACCCCCTTTATATCCGAGCCGAATCCTCCTAGTGCTCATTGTTCATAATCCCTCTGTTCCACCCCCACGATGTTTCTCCTTCGGCCACGGCCTATCGACTGCTTAAATACTTACTGTTGCATCCCCTCCCTACCTTCCACGAACCCCCCGAATTACCTCGATTTAATACCGCTTGATCTTTCCGCTCTTCAGAGGGCTAAATCCTCCCTACCGAGCCCTTCTTGTCATCTTGGTCTATGACACGGTAAATTTAACCTTGGGTCGACGAAACAACTAAGCTTAGTTAAATAAAGCTTAACATGTGTACATTTTAATTATATATAATCTTCTTTGAAATAGACCTATAATTTAAAGTAACGGCTCAAGCCATACCCACGATTTTCCTATTAAACCTAATTTTAATAAGTCGAAGTCAAGTTATGTATTTTTATGGCGGCTTACGCCCTGTTTAAATTATATTTATTAGAATTAATGAATCGTTAATGTAGGACCGATTCCCGAACAACATCGAATAACCTGTAACGTCGTGTCTTTCCTTATGGGGAGGTCTTAAGCAGTCCCTACACGAACAAGCTAAACACTTGATCCAAACATTGCGTCAAGTATGATTGATAGTCTAGGAACCCGTTTGATGCTTGAGTCAAGCCTTGACGGAGATTGATGGAAAGGTTGAATGAGTCAAGCGGCTTGGTTGAGCGCTTGATCAAGCAATTTTGATCAAGCATTCCGTCAATCACCTGCTCGACACACCAAATCCTGATTCGAAACCATGGTATCTACACAATACTGATTTATTACGGTCCAGGAGGAGCAGTTCACTAGTCGAAAACTCCACTACAAATGAGTGTTGGTGAAAAGATTGATGGGATGCTTGATGTGCCCCAAGGCGGCTTGAAGGTCGTGTCAATCAGCTTGACGTGATGTTTTGATCAAGCGGCTTGATCGTGTAGGCTGCTTTAGAGTTGAGAATGGAGAACAAGCTGCGAAAAGGGCAGGGTGTCTTTTGATTTGTGCGAAGAACTGTGCTGGTTCGAGGTTTTGTTCAGCATCGTGATGTTAACGTTAACTCCAAGCAACAAGAATTTTTTTATCGTTTCTTCGAGTCATCACGATGGACGCACTACACCCCTGAAGATGTTTTTAAAAGTATCCGGCTTGGCCGTATCAGTATTTACTTTACATTACTGGCGAAAAAATCTCCCCTCCGTTTGTCAGCAGCTTTATTGAGACTGAAACGTTTAGAAAGGATGTATTTATTTACCACAACACAAAGAACTCCTACAATATCATGTCATATGATGCATTAATAGAGTCGATTTAACGACATAACGTTAACATTAAATACAACAATTAACATTATAAAGAAGATTATACAAAGTATCCTCCTAATAAAAGAAGCAGTATTTTTTGGGGTAAAGTAAACTAGCTCTGGCCAGTTACAATATAATATTTTCACAGACGGCTTTAGACTTAATAAATAACACCGCTTGCGCATTTTTTAATCACAACCAAAATAGATGGTCTGAAATGAAAAATTTTCTAGTTATTCAGTCGAACAAATTGCAATAGTTCAAGCCTAATTTACTCACAATTAATTAACCCACAACATTTAGTAATTTTTACAGATTGCCAAAATATAATAGAAGTCAGAAATATAATAACAAAAAAATATTAGAAGACCTTTATCTAATAATTTTAGTTCATAAACTGTGAATTTAGCGTCGGTAAGGCTCTATCGGTGCGTAGAAGTTAGTAGTTTTTGATAATTTAATACAAAACAGCACTTTAATTTTAATAAAGAGTATATTTAAATCAGAATTACTAAGAGGAGAGAACACAAAAAAAACCCTCGGGACACAAGAATCATATAACAGAAGTAGAAAAATAACCTTCCTCTTATTTTAAAACAGTGTTGCCAAGAACAAAATAATACTAAATAAAAATATTTACAAACAGTAGGTCATCGGTC
This sequence comes from Gerris buenoi, assembly GCA_001010745.2. NCBI lineage: Eukaryota > Metazoa > Arthropoda > Insecta > Hemiptera > Gerridae > Gerris > Gerris buenoi. The sequence goes on from KZ651330.1 coordinate 480,608, forward strand.
ATATCTAGCGTTTCTGTCAAAAGTTTTGATCAGTATGATGATTTTAAGTTCTTCATATATAGTCTTCATTTGTCTTTTTTTTTTCTTTTTTTTTTTTGATACTGTCGTAATGATTGAGGTAGTTTACAGTTTCTAGTTGTTTAAAGATGTAAGTGAATCTGCTTAAATCCTTCATTGTCTGTCTTTCTTTATGTGAGGTCGACTGATTTGGTTGTAATCCGTAAATTGCTTGGACACGTCTTGCGGAGAGTGTGTTGTGTTAGATTTGTAGTTCGGAGTCAAATAGTCAAACAAGTCAAATAGTCGGAGTTCTCGGTGATTCTACATATTTGTTTTTATTTTATTATTTTTACTTGTTGACATTATTGTAAAAAATTATGCATAAATTTTGAAGTACGTATTCAATTTTGGGAAATTGATTTTGTGAAGTTTAAGAAATAGACATAATATGTCTTGTGCTCAGTATTAGTTGTCGCTATAAGCTGTAAGAAATTACTGTTGGACAAGTAATTTTTAACTTTTTGACGAGTTTGAATTGGGATTCCGACAGATATTATAACGTAGCCTTTCGTTTGAGTAATTTTCAAAATAACATAATAAATTCGATTGCACGGCACATAGTCTGAAAGTATTGAAGTTGAGGGTTAAAGGTGAACTAAGTCGTTGAACGATTTAGTGATTTGGAGAGCCGAGCGTAATAGAGGGTAAAAACGGATTTGGCAGTATCGGCGTCCGCAGCCCGTGCTACAGCATATAAAACCAATTACTACGTCCAATAAAATCCAGGTTTGATAATTTATAGTGAATTCTCCGGTGTAGATAGGGTTGTCGACTCCCGGCCTACGATGAAATACCGGTCTTGTCCAATATCCACTATCCACCTCGTACATCAATAGAATTCCTCTCCCACTCCGTTCCGACCTTTTTTCCCTCGTGCTTCCCATTTAATGAGCCTTATTTCGGCTCTCAGATTCAATAAAACCGCCCTAAATAAGTCTACGTTTAAGGGGCCGATTTAATTAACTTGAAGAATCTAATCTACTAAAACGACTTTGGACTTTAAATTCGGTTTTTTATCTTTCTCCTTAACTAGCCACTGCTTAATAAATTTTGATTTAGAGGCGTTTAATTGAAATTTTATGGTTTCTATTTAATTATCACCTTAAACTTAAGCAAATTTAGTAATTTAAATGGTCTGAATTTTAGTTCCAATTGTTATTCTATTGAGGGTTGTTCAAAAGATAACCTGCCAAGCATTTTGTAGGACCCACAAAACTAGTTTTAGTGGAAAGGGGGATATGACTTGAAGATATTACTTAGTTAAGAAATAAGTAAACATCTAATAGTAATTCATTAGTCTTATGGACTTTTTTTACAGAAATGTTGTTCCCAAATTCAACATTTTCATAATTATTAGTAAAACCACACGAAATCCGTACTTTTTTTAACCATCTTCCTTTTATTTTTATTTCTGTTTGGTTTCGGAGAAAAATACCCATCTGTTAAAACCTGTTATATTGCGAGTTCGGAATTGATTAATGTGAGCATATTGATGAGCCATGAAACCAGCTATGTTTTGATACCGTAAGATAACTAGGGATAATGGAATCTCTCGTAAGGTGGTTGTGATGCGTAGAAAGTAGGAGGCGAAGCAAATGACATGAAACAAATTCCGTTTCTTTATTGAAAAGCAAGAGGTCCCGCTTTTAACTTATGAAAGTCATAACGTTGTTCATTGTTATAGATCACAAACATTTTTATTGCAGTATGAACCTACTTCAGAATTCGCCAATTAAAATTTTTTGTCGTAGGTTTGACGTGAAGTAAAAGGCATTTCTCGGGCTATTGTTAAGGTTAAGGTTGCGGGAGTTTAGAGGCGAATATAGGGGAGTTAGTGAAGTAGAACTAAGTGAGGACCAGGGTGATTCTCGGCTCAGATACAGAAGATTCGGCTCCGATATAGAAGGCAATGAATCTTGACATAACAAGCCCACCCTCGATAACAATGAATGTCAGTCCGGAACATGCTAGGAGAAGCAATAGGAGGGGGGATTTTTTAATTCGCGCAGGATCCCTCCCCGTAACGCCCTGCACAAGGGGAAGGCACCTCAAAGGCAACATATTTCAATATGTTAAGTGGCCCCTTGTTGCTATTATTACAACCCCTCCCATATATGTCCTTTAACACTCAAAACATAAAGCATTCCACGGCTTATTATTTACAGTCGGAGGCCACCGTCGTCCGCTCTTCTGTAAAAACTTCTTCTGCCCTATTTGTCTTTCTTCCCTTTCAGAGATCATTTTCAAATAACATTAAAGCATCAGCGGAATATCAAAGTGAGTCTTGCCTCTTGTTCTTGTATCAGACAAAATACCGATTATTTCGCCCAACTAAAAGTAAATCGTTTTTTTATCATTTTGGAACTCATAAAAACCATCAGCTGAAATTACTCAACCGTCTATAGTTTGTATCCGACTGATATAAACGTTTATAACTTTGTATAGCGGCCAGCAAAAGATTCTAACAAAATGAGCATATATGTAGATAGATTCTAATACAATATGCAGCATAATGTAATCTTTATGTTATGAAAACATGGTTTTATTGTCTATTTCAAGCCTACTTATCCAATCTGGAAGTGGATATTATAATGTTAAAATACATAATATATTGGCAAAAGCTTTTGACTCAAGTTAGTTTACAATATACGGCAAGAGCTTGAGTTTGGTAGATGCCGGATGTATTAATATATTATATTTAGTTTAATTTTGGTTTTATAAGATTTTGTTTTGTGGAAAACACCGGCACCATAGTATCGAATAATTTTGTGATGATATTAAAAAAAAGTGAAGAATACAGGGAGTCGGTCGCTCTCGAGAAGCCGAGAAGAAAAACCGATTTAAGATCTCTTAAGATCTCTGTAAATAAAAAAAATTTCTCAAAAGTCAAGTCGTTGTTGCGACATTGTGGTGACTTTGGTTAAAGAATAAATTGCGTGTCCCGGCGAGAGGATAAATATGCCAGATATTGACGAGTTAATGCAGTTTATGACGTCCAGAAATGCTGAGCGAACGTCGATTAGTGAGCAGGCCAAGGCAGATAAGATTGTGCTTGCGCGACTATTGAAGTCAACACGGAAAAGGTATATTCCGATCTAATTCATATGGGGCAGAGACATGACATACAGATTTTTACTTAACGACCCCTACTACAGAGGACGATATATTGGTTTTTGAGATTCATTTATCCTTAAATTACCAATAAAAATATAATTAATTGAAATTAAAATCCTCTAAGATATGTTTAAAGAAGATTGTATCTGTCTTACCTCCTAGAAGTGTTCAAGGCTTGGTAAACTTTATTCAAAGACTTAATTATGAAGAGACTATTTAAAATTTAACAACCTACGTCGAAGGAGTAGCTCGATCTATCAACCATCCTGTTTATTAAGTCAAACAATCTTCAGGTGTGGAATCCAGTAAACAGCTAACTGTGAATGATGTAATAGTAAGCTCAACCTTGAGGGTCATCATCATCAGACATCAACTATCCTGAAGTTCTTCACGAGCCAAGCAAGAAAAAGAAAGCAATATCTATGAAGAACACTACGAATTAATTCAAGGTCTTCCAATCAATTTTAGGCCTTCCAAACGTAATTATAGGTTGAGTGACCACCTCCATTTTGCTTTTAGTTATAGGCAGCAACTGCAGCCAAGAAAAAAAGAATTTCTTATGACCAACAATCTATGCTCCGGGAATGTCTCGAAGGATCTCATAGATCCCGATTCTGTACGACCAGAGCTAAGTGTAATTTCAAAGAATGTGGGATACGTTACCCTACAAGTTTGTACTTAAAACAATACGCAACAAAAACACGTAAAGGTAAGAACTACGACGACCAACAGTTTTGGGAAAACTTCCTTTATTGTTCCTTCAGAATGGGTTGATGAAAGTAAAGCGAAATTTAGTCAACGTCAACACACACCCAAGAAGCCTGAGAATATGCGTGACGTTTTTGACTGCTTAGCTGTTTATATATAATGCTGTTATAATATTTTTTTCGTTTCTTATAAACATGGAAATCTGCTTACATTTGTATGTTGGGAGACATGCCCAAGGACCCTAAAGATGCAAGATTGAAGGTCCGTTTGTTGGCCACCTTCTCTTCCCCGGAATGTGCTATCCTTGACCTTGATGCAAGACTTATCCTTCACTTAACGACTGCTATAAATTAGATGCTAACTAAATTTAAATGAATCCTAAATTATTACTGAGATTTAGTCACAACCACATAGGGGTTGTACCAGATATCCGTACAGCATTTTTACAGATAGGTCTGCTTGATTGAGATTTTTAGATTCTTTTGAATAAATAAAGAAGGTTCCATAATGCAAAAATTATTTGATCCTATAGCATTTTGGTTACCAATTACGCTCGTACCAAACAGGCCCTGATCTACAAATGGGCAGACTTACATTTGCCCAAGGCGCTAGTTTTTGGCACTAGTTTGGCGCTAGTTTTGGACGCATGGGGGTCCTGATGTAAATGACATAATTATCTGTTTTTGAAAAAAATAAATATTATTCTCATGTATTTTTATAATATTATTGTGTTTTTGTGTTCATTACATTATAACGAGTTCATAGAAAAATTCGCAGCTCTCTAAATTAACTCTTTTGTATTTTTAAAAAATATTTTCAACTTCGTACCCCGGTTCCCCTACTGATTAATTGTGCTAGTAATAGTTGTTTTTTAACAGCGGTGTATTCCCATTAAAGTTTTTTGAGAATAAAGTTTTTACAATTGTCAAATTATACATGATGTTCTGATATCACCAATTTAAATTTATTAATGAGTATACCATTGGAGAATGTCTCTTTAATAGTTCTTGGTTTGCGGTGTTTTCTTTGAATAGTTATGACGGATGAAAGACATTTTTAATTAGAATAATATATGACAAAGGAACAATAGTTTCTTGCTAATGCACAACTAATATGACACCCCAAGGTGTTTATCTCTATTGATGCAAAGGTATATTATTTCATAATTGTAGATTGTATAGCGTTTATTTCCTCCTGTGGATTACTAGTGCAATATTGTATGTATTATTCTTATAATGCTTAAATAAATTATCCTTTTTCAGGATTGATAATAACTAGGCCAAAACGTCACCACTAAAGTAACTGTTCTCGAAATTATTTACCCTTAAGAGGATCCGCCTAATATATATGTATGTATGCAATAATTATAAATTTAAATTTGAAAATAATATCTAATTTATTAAATTTGTAGTGATTTTTTTAAAAACTGAGTACCTATACATTAACATTAATAAATCGTAATATAATAACCAGATTTAATAAAAATGTAATAACTTAAAAATTAGTCAAAGGTATTTAGTTAGGCAAATCAATAAAAATGTATACAAATCATCAACCTTTGTTTAAACTTTAAAGCATAATTTGTACATACATCCCAAAATTAAAAATGAGTAATTTCTTTAATAATTAATACATAACCATTGGTTACTTTCAGTGATAATTATGTGGTCATTTTTTATATAGTTTAGGTGTTTTGATAAGCTGTGAAATGATAGTTATTTTATATTACAATATTGTTTTTGTTTTGTTTTTTTGTATATTATATTGTCTTGTTAATTATATTGTTATCTATATGTACAGGAGTAGTTTTAAAATATTTCAAAAATAATAATAATTTGTGAATCAATCTATTTTATATTTATTAGATTTACCTAACCAAACCTTGAATAATTTGTAAGTTTTTAAATTTTTATTAAATCTGGTTATTATATTATTTACTAGTTCAATTGTTATGTTTTGGTAATATTCCTACTACGGAAAGTTTAAATTTTAATTTAAATCAAATTATAATTTAGTACTGGAAATATAGGAGGCCCGAGGTTCGAATCCCGGCGCTGAAGTCTATTTNACCATGTATACCATTTTTTAGGGTTTCGTTAAACCAAAAAAAGAAACACTTATAGTTTCGTTCCTGTGTCTGTTTGCCACTCTGTACGGATCCCATAACTTTTGAATCTAAGGAGATAAAAAAAATGCAATTTTTCAGTATTAAAGATCGTTTTGACGCGACAACAGGAAAAATATGGCGAACTCAAAATTATCAGCTGTTCAAATTCAAAATGGCGGATAATTCACGTCACGCAAAAAAAAAATATTTTGTTAAAATTTTTAGTGGGGTGTCGAATGAAAGGTATTGAAGAGTAGATAAAAAAATATATAACACTTGTGGACAGTGTTTACTTATCCGCGCCATTTTGTCAAATAAACATCATAATTTTACGTGTCCCCTCCCCTAAAAGTATATTTCTGCTGTTACTAAAAATAAAAAAAAAATGCAATATGTGAGGTCTCCTGGGCCATAGAAAAAAATAAGAATACCACGTTGATCTGATTAACTGGGAATCCAATATTGCGGATAATTCCTGTCACGGGAAAATTTTTTAAAATTTTTAGTGGGGTATCAAATGAAAGGTATTGAAGAATAAGCAAAAAACATATTATACTTGTGGAAAGTGATTAATTTTTCATGCCATTCCCCCCCCCCCCCTAATTTTATGTTCACGAAACCAACGAAACCCTTTTTACCTGAAACTTTACGCCTATAAACAATTTATATCCTTTTTATAAAGGTTTTTTAGTTAAACATGTCGATTTTTGATTATTCTCTTTACAGAATGGTATGAAGGGTTTAAGTCTAGACTGTTTTGTTAATGACTTTTTGAACTCTGTAGATAGGGGAGTAGTTTTAAAATATTTCAAAAATAATAATAATTTGTGAATCAATCTATTTTATATTTATTAGATTTACCTAACCAAACCTTGAATAATTTGTAAGTTTTTAAATTTTTATTAAATCTGGTTATTATATTATTTACTAGTTCAATTGTTATGTTTTGGTAATATTCCTACTACGGAAAGTTTAAATTTTAATTTAAATCAAATTATAATTTAGTACTGGAAATATAGGAGGCCCGAGGTTCGAATCCCGGTGCTGAAGTCTATTTTTCTCTGTCTGTCTCCCGTTGTAAATAATAATTATAATTTGATTTAAATTATATAGTTTAATATAAAAAAAAAGTATTTCATATCTGAAGTCTTAGTAAATAATAACAAATAAGGAATATCACAGGCCTGGAGTTTACTTGAAAGCAAGACCGACTTGTATTATGTATTTGGTTTTATGTAAACCTTTTTATTGTGTGTAGGGTCATATAACAAAGTATAATATACGGTGTGGCCCTCTTAAAGTTGATTGTGTAAAAGCATTGCAAGCTAACAATCGGCGTTTTATAACCCTGCAATAACAAGTGAGGTTTTTTTACAGAGTCCATACCTAGAAACTATTTCCGAGTGGATATAAAAAGGGGGGTTGAGGGTTGAACCTTAATAATAGCGAGAGAGTAAAGAGAAGAATAGATATGTAATACGGGAGAGATAAGGGTGCCCTGTGGAGTGTGGAGGCCAAGTAAGTACTAGAGGGTGCCCTAGCCCTATACCTGGCAGAGTAATATGGCGGTTGTTATCGAGAGAGGGGTGGTCTTGGGGTGGGGTCCGTAGGGAGGGGTAATCTCACTCCAATATGGAGGGTGCCCCCTCCCCCTCGTACAACCCTAGGGGGGCATATTTTAATATCCCCCCCACGGCCATTATGAAGCCAACCAGAAACATCATTGCCTCCCCCCTCAGTTTTTCACAGAAAAAAAATGCTCCTTTTATTACATTTTATTCCGACCAATGGCGCCGTAATTCCTTTTTTTGAAATCAACTTTTTCTCATATTTCCTTTCGAGTGCTCTTCTCGAAACATTTTCCCTTTGACTTTTTTCCCCTCCCTCTCTGTCGATTCTCAGGAGAAATAAAAAAAGGGAAAAGTTTATATTAATTAAACCGCAAGGAGGAGAGGGAAGGAAACGGAGGAGGGAGTAGAAATGTTTAATAATACCTAAGAGGGATAAAATCACCCTTGGTTCAGCTCAAAGATAACCTGTAAAGACCTGTCAAAGTATAAAACCAGGTAATATCTCCACACCCTAATATTATAATTTTTATAAGAGACTTCCTTTTATAAATATCATGCTTTTATAAATATACACACATTATTATCCCCCACCCCTTCTGTTGTTTCATAAAGAATGCAATTAAAAATAAACAGATAAAATTATTGCTTTTACCTTTGATTGCGTATACAATATACATAGAGGGGTGCTTATACCAAAGTATAATATAAGGTGTGGCCCTCCTAAAGTTGATTGTATAAAAGCATCGCAATAAAAAAAAAAAAAAATGATAATCATCTTTATTTAAATATTGGATTTTTTTTAATCCAAATCAATATTTACAGAGAGGCATTATACTATTATAGTATAGTCAGTGGCGTAACTAAGTAAGAAGCGCCCTGGAGCAGAATCATCTTGGCGCCCCCCCCCCTTCAAAATTCTCAAAAAGTCTCAAACGTAATACCCAATAAATTCTAATAAATACCACAAATATTAACTGTAAAAAATAATTAATTGTAAAGTGTTTGCAAACGAAGCTGAGGAATCTGCCGAAACACTTATGTACTAAGGCTAAGGTTATATAAATAACGATTGATATATTACTTAGATTAAACA
>KZ651330.1:496615-512530 GCA_001010745.2 Gerris buenoi
AAAAAAAAAAAAAAAAAAAAAAAAAAAAAAAAAAAAAAAAAAAAAAAAAAAAAAAAATCGAAATTTTCAAATGTAACAGAACTTAAAAGATTCTTAGCTGCTGATAATTTGAAAATAAATGAGTGATTCTGAAAGATTTTTTTATGCTCTTTAAAATAGGTCCTTAGCCCGATTTCTCTATCTCATTTTGTTTATGAGATATTAGGAATTTTTTCGAACATTTTTGTGAAGTTCTCGAGTACTATTGAGGTATGGGCAAATGTTTACTCAAAATTTTGTAGCATTTGACTCATAGTTTCTACATAACATTTTATTGCGGGTCACCCTGTATATACGAGTACAGAGTGTTATCTATTTCAGTTTCATTTGGAGCAAAAAAGTTCGTACAAGCTTATATATTCAGAAAAATCATAATAAATAATCCTATGAACCTTAACATCAGTGGCGTAACTAGGTAAGAAGCGCCCTGGAGCAGAATCATCTTGGCGCCCCCCCCCCTTCAAAATTCTCAAAAAGTCTCAAACGTAATACCCAATAAATTCTAATAAATACCACAAATATTAACTGTAAAAAATAATTAATTGTAAAGTGTTTGCAAACGAAGCTGAGGAATCTGCCGAAACACTTATGTACTAAGGCTAAGGTTATATAAATAACGATTGATATATTACTTAGATTAAACATTATCAGTGTCATGAATATGTGCTACTAAAAAATAATAGATACCATCATTATTCATTATTCATGCTTAAAGTAGTATTTATCCAGTTTTGTTTAAATTATTTTACTAGGCATTAGATTGTTTATGTTTAATTTAAACTAGGCATCGCGTGGCTCTATCATTGAAGCGAGCGTATAGTAGTAAATACGTATTGAATATTGAAAAAATAGATAATCATGAATCATGATGAGTTGATAGATAACGCGTATAGTAGTAGTACAGCGACTGGTAGTAAGGGAACCACCCTGCATTCTTACTATTCCTCTAACCACGCATCGCCTTTTCAATTATTATAAAATGTATCACTTCATTACTCAAATACTACTGCTTGTATCAAGTTGAAATTTTACATACTTGTTTCAATCGTACTTTAGATGATGTATATGAAGTTTTATTAAAATCGTTACGTTAAAACGTAAGATATCGGTAAAAAGGTTGTTTTCTCTATTTTAAACGTTTGGGTCCGCTTTAATAGTTTTAGCGATCTTTATTAATTCATAGCGGTGTCGTTGTTGGTTTTACTAAAAAATGTTATTTGAAAAAAATGTTCGTCTCATCGAATAGGTGATGATAGAATTTTTTCCCGTTCTGAAATTCCAATTTTAAATTTGAAGCTCACGTTTACGCGAGCATTGCGCGCGAACTCTTGGACGGATCAAGCTGTCCAACGAACTCGTCCTGAGCATTGGTAAAATGAACATGTGTACCAAATTTCATCAAAATCGGTCAACTTTTACTCAAGTTATCGTCGTACGTTTCAGACACACAGACAGACATACAGACAGACAGACAGACAGACAGACAAGATGCATATTTCGTTGAATGTAAGAAGCTCGCTTACGCTCGCTTCAATAAAAACTAATGACTAATGACTGTAAGATTCCGAGATACAACACAGCACCATCGAGGCACTGAGACTCGACGTAAGATAAAGCCCACTGTCCAGGGGCGCAACTAACTTACATGTCCCAGCAATATCTGTGATATGACCTAAGGGGATATTAAATGTATTCATGTTACTGTAAAAACACAAGTGTTAAGGGCGCCAAAAAAAAAAAAAAAAAAATTTATCTCTCTGTAATCATAGTGTGGCGATTTTAGGAAAAAACTTTTGCCTTTCATAAGTTCATAAGGACTAGTTTTTAGGTCAGGATCACAACCTATTTTTGTAGAAATGCAAAAAAGGTTTCCCCCTAACGAAATCATAACACTTCTTCTTATAGGTAATTTGACGCTGAACAAAAAAGTTCCTATGAAATGGATGCGGAACAGCTTCGAGATATTCGCAAATAACATTAAACAACATCAATTTTGGGCGTTTATCCCCGCAATTCTCAAATTCTACGCTTTTCACCTTAATACTCCTCGAAGCTTGTAGAGAAAAAGCATGTCTTTGACTGATATCAATCAATATCTGCTCTGTACAACAAACCCCTGATTTTCAAAATTCTACGTCTCTGTTACTTTATTAGTCAGTCCATTAAGGTGATCTTAATCAATGCTCAATTTTAAAGGATTTTAATGTAGAGGACCAATATTAGTGTAATTAGACTCTCTACAAATTTTGCTTCAATGAGTATGGTAAACAGCGTAGTACTTGAAAATTGCAAGGATAAACTCCCAAAAGTGATGTTTCTTTTTTTAATGTTATTTGCGAATATCTCGAAAACGAAGCTGTTCCGCATCCATGTTTATAGGAACCTTTTTGTTCAGCGTCAAGTCAAATTACCTATAAAATCCCAAAATGTTGTGGTTTCGTTCGATGAAAACCTTTGTTGCATTTGTACAAGAATTGATTGTGACTCTGACCGGAAAATTGCACGTCTGGTAGTCTAGTAGCATCAATCCACCATAATTCAAGAACTAGTCCGTTGATGTTAAACTTTATTTATACCATTTGAAAGCTTATAAAAAGCAGATTTTCCTATAATCGCCACACTTCTGACATCCTTCAATAAAGAGTAAAAGCTGAGGAATTTCGTGGGAAAATTTAAAAAAAAAAAAAAAAAAAAAAAAAATCGAAATTTTCAAATGTAACAGAACTTAAAAGATTCTTAGCTGCTGATAATTTGAAAATAAATGAGTGATTCTGAAAGATTTTTTTATGCTCTTTAAAATAGGTCCTTAGCCCGATTTCTCTATCTCATTTTGTTTATGAGATATTAGGAATTTTTTCGAACATTTTTGTGAAGTTCTCGAGTACTATTGAGGTATGGGCAAATGTTTACTCAAAATTTTGTAGCATTTGACTCATAGTTTCTACATAACATTTTATTGCGGGTCACCCTGTATATATCAGGTTGTATCTATTTCAGTTTCATTTGGAGCAAAAAAGTTCGTACAAGCTTATATATTCAGAAAAATCATAATAAATAATATGACCGAGTAATAAATTTTACCTCTAAATTAAAATTTATCCTACGATTTTGATTTACGGCTTATAAAATGTAGACCATTGAAATAAGAATGTAGATTATAGTTATAATTATAAGTCATCTTCCCAAGAAACATCTAGTTTTCGAGATATTAATATAGAAATACCATTAAGTCTGGTCTTATTTCCAACTTTTTCGACTTTTTTTATTTTTTATTATTCTTTTACTTAATTGTTTCCATGTGCAAAATGTGGGGAAGAGTGAAAGACGGGAAGTGGTTCAAAATTGGGGTAACGGAAACGTGCAATGAAATTTACAAAGCAAAGTAATATAAGACCAGTAAAAAATAAATCTTATTTTGTTTAATTTCGAAAAAATATATTTGAAACATCAATTAAACGATATTGTAGGATTTAATTACAGTGTCAATATTCATTTGAGTGTAACGTATGTTTGATTTTTTACAATTGGTTACACTACAAAAAAAAAAAAAACCTATAAAAGTGAACAGCACTGAGTCAGCTATTTACAGCATATTTGAAGTTAATATTTTTAGGAAAATTCAATATTAGGCATGTAGGGAGTCTATGGGGCAAAATAATCGGCAAGTGGTATACGGGGCAAAACAAGTTTATGACTATGCGTCTACTATATTATTTGTTATCACTTTAATGAAATGATTTAATAATCTAAGCATATAATTTTATTGTCCTCACTTCATCTATCCCCGAATACCGAGAGAGAGGAGCAGGGGTGAATTTTGTAAGTTGTAGGAGCGTATTTTCTAAAGTTACGGGGGGAGCCGTATTTTCACATTTTTTTTAGTTCAGCCACTGTTCAGATTTTTCTCTCTCGGTGTGGCGCCCTTTCTAAGCCGGCGCACAGTGATCGAAAATTCAAATTTAGCGGGACAAAAATAGATTTACAATACTCATCTAATTATTGTGTAACACGTTATATAAAGACTATACATGTCCAGGTATAACGATATGATGTTTTTTTGTTTGATATTTTCATTATACTGTACTTTGTACCTAGCAGAAGCCGTGTTATACTGATATAATTTATTTTATCCGTATTCCATTAATACTCTCTGTAGTTACACATCGTTTAATTAGTTGTCTTGGAAGGTTTTTTTTACAACTATTCAGTATAATAATTTGTCAACAAGGTGAGAAAAGAAAATTAATTATTATACATTGCAATTTTATAGTTTTTTATTGGAAAATTTGAAATATTTACTTCTCATCTTGAAAAGTATAATTATTCTAAAAAGTTTTTCATTATTGGTATAGAACTCCTGAGTTATTAAAAGTTATTATGAGTTATACCATTGAATACTTCCTTTCAACTGTCTACTCATAGAATAATTTTATTTCGACTGCATATTTTTGCCTATAATTAAGATATATGGCGATTTCATAGAAATTTTGAGTATTATTTTTGTATTTTTGCATGTCTAAATTGCTGGTTTTTTCTTCTCTTATTTTAATTTATATACATAAAATATAAATATATTTTATATTATTAATTTATTTTTATATTATTAATTTATATTTTATATTATATTTTTTTAGATATATAATATATTTTTATTTATTTATTTTTTTAAATATATTTATTTTAAAAAATTTAGTTTTGAAATGAAATAAAATTTACTTATTTAGTATTTCGTCAATATTCAGAATTTTTTCTACATTAGTAATTTTTCAAAACTATCAAAATTTTCTTTTTTGAAATCTTTATAAGTGCAATATTTTTACTTTTCCTCTCCTTCTCCGAAGGTATATAGAAAAAGTATTGTTTTCACCCAAAAAATCCGAAACCAAAATTTCAACGGAATTATCTGATTTGGGTGTTTATAAGACGATTAGAGTGGTTTTTAGCTGGATGTCTGTCTGTCTTTCTGAATCACGTATAACTCCCACAGTTTTTAAGCTAGAGAGTTGAAACTTGGTACAAAAATCAGTCCTTACACGTAGTTGAGCTGCCCGGAAAATCAACATTTTCCGCCAACTTGAAACTGGTTTGCTGAGTCAGCAAACATTTTAAAAAATCGAAAAGCTGTCTGATCGAGTTGAAATTTGTTTGAATGTACCACTATTTTTTATAAAACAATCTACTAAATTTCATTTTGATATTGGCCACCATTTTGAAGTTATCGATTTTTACATTTTATAACTTTGACGTTTAATAATACCAAAAGTATAAATAAGTTTTTGACGTATAGCATGTCCTTGGAACGGGAAAAAATAAGGAACAAATACAAAAAAAACCGATGAAATTTCATTCATTAGTTTTAAAGTTATAAGCGAACATAATTTTTAATTAGTGCGATACTTATTTTGTTTACATCTGACAATAAATACGTTTCCACAGGCTCTGAACAGTGAATATATGGTGAAGAAAGATTGAGTTGTACTTACAAAGCTTCTTTCCATAGAGGGAATAGAAAGCAATAAACAAAAATTCAATATTATACACTTTTAATTTTTGTCCCGCTAAATTTCAATTTTCGATCACTGTGCGGCGCCTGGAGCAAATTGCTCCAACTGCTCCACGGTAGTTACGCCACTGAGTATAGTGTCTCTCATCTCTGAATCAAATCGATTGAAACTCAAAACGTTACCCAATAGATAAAACTATAGAATAACTTATGCCTCATCTATAAAACGAAGTCGAATGTTTGGAAATCACACTGAAATACTGTAAAAAAGGATAATATGAGAATGGTGCAAGCTTTACCTGATTCTAGTTTATTCACCTTTGTAATAGTACATTTTAATTCAATGCTAATTCAATGTCTTTATGATGATAACCTTATGAGTAATATAAATAATAATAATAACTATGACTAGTCCCTTGGTCATGTCTTCCAAAACTAGCTCCTAAAGTATAAGAGATCAATACCATGCATCCATAGGGTGATGTGTACAGTGTACAGTGTACATACATCCCCGCCGCTTGGAGTTCACCCTGACTGCCAGATACCTTTAAAATCCTCTTTATCCTGCGCTCAACATCCTCCAGCCATTCTAGAACTCCCTCGTCCTCTCAATTTCTCTTATCTAGGTAACTATGAGTCTTATAACACTTTTATAAATAATGAACTTCGTGCTACGGCTCTCACGACCTGAAGATCCTATTCCCTGCTACAACATTATTTATTATACATAATGTTTCTCTGAAACATTATTTAGCTGAGTAACCAAGGACCTCAGATACTTGAATTCCTTGACTCTTCCAAATTCTTCTTCTCCAATGCACTGGTTATTCTTCTCTCTTCCCACTGATTATTTCTTCCAGAAGAAAACATAAACTTAGTCTTCGTTGTATGAACTTAAGGAGTACTAATTTCTTATCGCCATCTCTCAAAGCCACATGCATCGTCTCCTCCAAATCCACACGACTTCGACTTTCGAGACACAACGTCTATGTCATCTGCAAATGCCATCATCACCTGTGCCATCTTGCATTAATATGGTACTTCTCCGTTACCAAGTGCCTTCCGCATTGCCTGTTAAATGAGATTTATTAAACGAGATCGATAAGGGGTAGTTTAAATAATATGTATATAAAGGTTTGTCCCTTTATAAAACTTCAGTCCTTTAGGAATTTGCTTTGGTCTTGATTACATCATATTTCCCCTCTCTTCCATATTTCCCCTTAAGATTTGATTTTGAAGAAAAAATCACTTCCTTGAGAGCTGTTTTGTCCTTTGAAGAAGCCTTTATTGAATTGTTAACTTTATGGGAGCTGTATAGTTTGACAGTACTCGACTACACCATTATTGCCGTATTCCCTCCAAGCCCTTCCTTCCCATAGGATGGAATTCCAAAACCTTCCATCCCATAGGATGGAATTCCAAAACCTTCCATCCCATAGGATGGAGTTACAAGCTCTTCCGTCCCATAGGATGGAATTACAAGCTCTTCCGTCCCATAGGATGGAATTCTCTATGGTTTTGTTGAAATTGAATGCTTTATTCTCTAAACCCACAAAAATCTTTATTTTTTGTTTAAACCCGTGTCTTAAAAAATGTGAAGTCCGACGTATTAACTTTAGAAGCATCTTTAATGGAGTTAAATTTTGTGATGGGATTGGTTTTGCCGAGTGGAAAGCATACTTAACACTCTACTCGCTTGAAGCAACGACATATCTAGCCAGCTATCTGGCTCATCGATTGTTGGAATGCCAGATAGGTGAGGAATTAGTGTGACATGTTTCACTCTAATTATCACATTGGGTAGATGTTTCGAGTCCCCTATTCCTCTTTCTGTAATGACCTAATGAATTGTTGATTGGGAAAAAAGTTATGATGCGTGTAATTTTATGTTTGGGTATTAGTTTGACTGATGGTTGATGTAAGATTGATATAATGCTATCTTGAAGTTTTTTTTTATTTATTTTTTATCATTTGCTTCTTGGTGAATTATATATAAACTGTTTCTTCAATTTACCATATAAAGATGAAGCCGCAGAAGTGCAAGTCAACGTTCTAATTTAACTGTCAAAATTGAAGATTGCAATAAAATATTCTATTTTCAGAAGTTTCTTTTGGTAAATATTTGCTTCATACTCTTTTTACAATTAGTATTAACTTTTGACAGCGTGGGAAAATTGAAAAGTGTAGAGGGAGCCAATGAGGGCACAATATTTCGGACGACTAGGCAAATAAAAAGTCACTGAATCCACTCCTCCCTCAGGGCCTAGTGATTTAATTTTTACCCTCATATAGGTTGTAAAAAGAGTTTAGTAGAAGCTAACTAATGCGATAATATACAACTTAATGCGGTAATATACATTTTTCAAATGAAATACTTTGCCTTTAATTAATTATACAATTTTATGATTTATAAACAGTAATAATGTTAATGATTTGTTAAAGGGAATAATTGGGCGGAGAACAAAGAGAGGATTTCGGGTTTATGTAAAGTCCCTATAATAAACGGAGTCGGTTCAATTAATGTGACATAGAAGGAGGGGAAAGTCGGGGAAATTATTGGCAAATGAGTCGGAAGGGTGGGGGTAATACTGTCGGGTAATTAGCGTGCTTCGGTATAATGAGGCGTTTTCGATACAGACGCTAATAAGGCTGATATCGGTGTTTTCCCTTGGGTTGTGGGTAGCGGTGGAGTACGTGGGGGGAACATCGTGCTTCTCAAATGACGTCACGATTGCCACCCGTTCAAAGGAAGTCACCCCCTTGGCAACCCCTACCTCTCGTGATTGCTCGGTGATTAATTGAAATGCTTGGGATTCTCTGGGCCGGGCTCGCCCCCAAACCAGTGTTTTTCACCGAGGCTTCACCAGGCAGCAAACCTCGGTGTAATCTCTACACACCCTACTCGTATAACCTATACAGAAAATTTATGATCTTTTTCCTCTCCGACGATTATCACGTCGGTTATTACACTTGCCCTTCTTTTTTCTCCCTCTTTCCCCCGTTTCTCGATGTAGTTTTTTTCCGTCTGTATTTTATCCCCCTTTTAAAAGAAAGGACTCTGCATGTGGAAAAGAAGTTAAACTTTATAACCGTGGTAATTGCTTCGGTCGATGCGGTAATTGATGCCTCTACGGTTTTAATTCTTTTTATTTCATTAGGGCTCCTGTGACAAGGGTTATTATCGTAGAGTCGCAAGACTTTTATTTGAAGCGATCAGTTTCTCGTGCGTCTAATGTTCTGTATCGGTTAAACTTCTACTAAATTATCTTGAATTAAGTTAAACCAACTTTGAATAATACACAAATAGAGAGCATGTGTGGATTTACTATTCTAGACTATTTATTTGTCATATTACAAATTCACTATACTACAAAAGAAGTACTCTAAATGGAAACAGAAATTGTTCTTTTTTTTAAATCAAATTATAATTTATAATTAATATTTACAACGGGAGACAGACAGAGAAAAATAGACTTCAGCACCGGGATTCGAACCATGGGCCTCCTTTATTTCCAGTAAACACGCTTTAGCAAACTAAGCTATACTGAAGAATAATTTCCTCTTTCGATAACGATACCTAGTCCCGAGCTAAGCTTTTAAATTTTGCTACAGGTCTAGATGTCAACATTAAGGGTTATCGACCTAGGTATTGTCGACATAGAGGAAATTATTCTTCAGTATAGCCTAGTTGGCTAGAGCGTCTTTACTGGAAATAAAGGAGGCCCGTGGTTCGAACCCCGGTGCTGAAGNTAAAATGTTCGTTGCGATTCAATTAAATGAATTCTTTGATCCGACATAACATAAAAAATAGTGCTACATTTTAGCCCAAAATTTTAGATTTATAATAAGAAATAAAAGTCCATTGTGATGAAATGGAAATGAAGTCGGCAGATGAGAATTTATTTTACCTTGACTTAAAATTCTAAATTGTGAAAAAAGTCCCATGCTTATTTGGACAAAGGGTTTTTTTGTGGTGAATCATTAGGCGTTATAAAACAAAAATATATTTAATTTCTAATTAATCGTTTTAATTTAGAGAATTTTTAAATTGCTGTTTTACTTAGGAATAAATTTCCATGGAAGATAAGAATTTATTTTACCTTGACTTAAAATTCTAAATTGTGAAAAAAGTCCCATGCTTATTTGGACAAAGGGTTTTTTTGTGGTGAATCATTAGGCGTTATAAAACAAAAATATATTTAATTTCTAATTAATCGTTTTAATTTAGAGAATTTTTAAATTGCTGTTTTACTTAGGAATAAATTTCCATGTAAAATAAACACTTTTGATGACCCTGTGAACTTGACTGTAGATCAAATATAAATTTACTCTGCAGTCTTCTTTATTTATTAGTCTTCGTTATTTATTAGTCTAAGAATTAAAGGTCTATAAAATTAAATAACATTGGATTTAAAACAGCAAAAGAATACAAAACTAACACTCATGATCATATATATTTTGAGGTTGACATTGCTACTAAGAGCTATAAAAAGCCTATTCTCTGACTATTATAATTAAAATAAAGTCTATAGATCATCCATTGGTGACCGCGTCTCGAAGGATGTGTGTCCCGTCGTTTCGCTCCTAATACTAAAAACATTTCCAGGGGTGTTAATGGTGCCCATAGTTTTAACCTTAACAGGAGTGAACTGGAGTTCACTCACTTCAACTGGAGTTACTAGCACTTGGAAGACCTAGAACTTCATTTTAATTGTAACTGCGGAAACCTATGACCTTTGAATATTGTACCACCAAATTTGTGTAAGTCTTCAATATGTTATGACAGTGCATCGTATTACTGATCGTATATTAATAAAGAGATAACAATTTTGAGCAAATGTCAACTAATATCACTCAAACAGCTTGGGTTTCCGGTGAAATCCGCGTCACGAATGGGATTTCAACCCCTTCGAGACGCAAATTTCACCAGAAACCCAAGCTGTTTATGACGAAACTACCCTTGGAAGCCTACGGACCAAGAGCCTAAGACCAAGGGTCCCAGAGATCCCATGGGGCGATCTGTATCGATAAATTAATGAATCGATACTTTTATCAGGATACGGTGTCGCGATACAGATTTCACCGTGTACGGAGCTGTATCTGTATCGATGTATCAGCTGATATTGCTGAATCATTAACTTGACTTCTACTGCGATACCATGACATTTATACAAATACGAGTGTCATTGTATGTATTGGTCGGACCTCAGAAAGATTCTGATAAAAGGAATAATTGTTCAAAATATGCTCTTTCAATTTTTGTATATGCATTTTAATTTCTTTTTAAAGAGTTACTGAATTTTTAAGAAAGGGTGTTTTAATATGCGGACAATTAAAACTCCATGGTGCAACTTTCAAAAAACTTGGTGAAGGGCTTAGACCAACCAATGGGCTTACACAATTACGTATAATGGATTATTTATGGTCAGCACTATCAGCTGTATAAAACTGAATAATTAACATTACCATCGGAAGTATTCGTACTGCAGAGATATTTCTGTCGAGAATTGTGTCTGACGTTGGCCAAACATCTTAAAGTACAATCAGTCTTTCACGCGGACTTGAAAAATAACTGATGATCATTCATTCGTAAATACTTTTTTTTAAGTCAGACGGTAAATAAACTCTATGCTTCTATCTGCATCGTAGACATTGCTTCGTCCGTAACATTTTATTTTCTGATGCTCGAAATGAAGCAGTAGCCAGAGCTTTAGATACAGGTTGGAGAGAGGTTACGGTGTCTCGTGAAAAACTGAATTGAAGTTTTAATACTGTTTCTACAAGGTAATGAAGTTTTATAATACTGTCTCTACATGGGTACCTGACACCTGTTACAAATCTCGACGATACAATGTCCATCAATCGCATTGCTGATACAGATTTCAACGACATCCCATCACTTGTATTTGCAAAATGTATCGATACAGATCTCCCCATGCGGGGGCCCTTGAGACAATATGATGATCAATGCGTAATTAACCGTAGTGCTCTGAGATGTTAGATATGAAGTGTTACTTTCACTACTTCATGCTTATGGCGACACCCTTTACATCGTAAGATACCCGTCGAAACACTGTTTGAAGTCGTAATGTCGTCATGGCAATGCTTACAATAACCAGGTAATGAGAACTTGTGTAGCAGTGATTTTCTTTATAAGACCTCGTTTTGCTCAGGGCCCCCTATGTAATTTCGTTTCACTTTTAATCTTAAAACTCCATTGTCTTAAGAAAACCACCGGGCCTTTTAAAGGAGGGGGTGTCGGTTGCTCGGCGAGTTTCGTTACAAAGGTAAGTTTATAATGGCATCACTCGGGGGACGGCTGGGAGTTATAAAGGATAAATAGGAGACGGAGAACGGGAGCTTTTATATGGCCTTATATAAAGGAAGAGAAGACTGGAGGCGGGCAAGGAAGCTCCATCGATTAGGCTCCCGAGGAGGGCCGGTGTAAGCAGTAAATTGTCGACATTCTTCCGTCGGCAAACTCGGTGCCTTACCCCCTGCGAGGAGCGCTCCCGGCCCAGCCACCCGGCTCCCTTTTATTAGTTGAGATAAAGTTGGCCCGCCCGAGGAATTCTCGCTAATTAGGGAAGGATCCTCAAGTTAATTACAAATTACTTTAATAGAGCAAGGATTTAATGAGCACCCCCTCCCACTCCTCATTTCCTTCCTTTCTTTACAGTTTCCCCTCCACCTCCCGTTATTCCCTTCGAGTAAAACTTTCATTTTAACTCCTATTAACTCTTTATATTTCAAAATTAATTAAAAATATTTTCAGACTAGTTTTTCTTTTCTCCTCCTTTTGTTTTATATCAACTCGGTGGTATGGGTATTTGTTTATTTCCTGAGCGTTGCCTGGAAACCGAATTTCTCTTCGTAAAGATTTCTCTCGAGTCTTGAGAAAATGTACTACCCATGACAAAATAATGCAACACCTATTAGAAATTCGATTGCAACAAGGCGGCTTTCACACTGCACGCGAGTCCGGGTGAGACCGAGTAAGGCTGAATGCGAGAGCGAGTTCGAATTCGTATTCACACTACGCGCGAGTCCGGGTGAGACCGAGCAAGGCTGGATGCGAGAGCGAGCCTTGCGAGTTCGAATTCGTATTCACACTGCGCGCGAGTCCGGGTGAGACCGAGCAAGGCTGAATGCGAGAGCGAGCCTTGCGAGTTCGAATTCGTATTCACACTGCGCGCGAGTCCGGGTGAGACCGAGCAAGGCTGAATGCGAGAGCGAGCCTTGCGAGTTCGAATTCGTATTCACACTGCGCGCGAGTCCGGGTGAGACCGAGTAAGGCTGAATGCGAGAGCGAGCCTTGCGAGTTCAAGTTCGTATTCACACTGAGCAGTGGCGTAACTACCGTGGAGCAGTTGCAGCAATCTGCTCCAGGCGCCGGCTTAGAAAGGGCGCCACGCCGCGCCGAGAGAAAAAAAATCGTACAGTGGAACTATGAAAATGCGAAAATACGGCGCCCCCCGCAACTTTAGAAAATGCGCCCCTGCAACTTACAAAATCAGCCCTGCCCCCCCTCTCTCCCGGTCTTCAGGGAAAGATGAACTGAGAACAATAAAATTATATGTCTAATAAACTCATAATTGCGTTTTGATTGTTAAAACATTTAAAAAGTCATAATATATAGTTGACATAGTCATAAACTTTTTTCCCCATAGACTCCCTACCTGCCTAATATTGAATTTTCCAAAACATATAACTTCAAATGTGTTGTAAACGTAAAAGTAGCCAATTGTATAAAATCAAAAATATATATTTCATTAAAAGTTATATAGATAAAGTACTTAAGTCCTATAATATCTTTTAATTGATACGTGAAATATATATTTTCGATTTTCAACAAAATCATATTTATTTTTTTATAAATATCTCGAAAGCTATATGTTTCTTAGGTTATTAAATAAATTATAACCATAATCTACATTCTTATTTAAATCAACTACATTTTATAAGCCTTAAATCAAAATCGTCGGAGCCGTTTACGAAAAATAATTTGTTTTCAGGTATTTTTAGAGTTTAGTTTTAGGAGTTACGCCAATAAATTTGAATTTGTAGCTTAAATTCAGTACCTACTCAATAACATTATTTATTACGATTTTTCTGAATATATAAGCTTGTACGAACTTTTTTGCTCCAAATGAAACTGAAATTGATACACCCTGTATACACAGGGTGACCCGTGATAAAATTTCATAAATAAACGGGCGGATTCTATGGGTCAAATGCAACAAAAAAAAGTCGAGAAAGCATTTGCCCATATCTCAATAGTTCTCGAGATTCGATTTATTTCTTTTTTAAAGTGCTTCACAAAAATTTTCAAAAAATGCCTAATATCTCATACACACTAAATGAGATAGAGAAATTGGCCTAAGGACCCATTTTAAAGGCATGAAACAACCTTTCAGAATCACTAATTTTTTCCAAATTATCAGCTGCAAGCATTTTTTAAGTTTTGTTGCATTTGAAAATTTCGATTTTTTTAAAGTTTGCCCACGAAATTCCTGAGCTTCCTACTCTTAATTTAGATAGGGAATTTAGAAGAGTGGCGATTTCTGGGAAAGCTCCTGCTTTTCATAAGCTTTTAAATGGTATAGATAAAAGTTAACATCAACGGACTAGTTTTTAATTATGGTCGATTGAATGCTACCAGACGTGAAGTTTTTCACTCAGGGTCACAACCAATTTTTGTACAAATGCAAAAAAGGTTTCCCCGAACGAAACCTCAACACTTTTGGTACTGGAAATTTAATACTGTTTTTCTGAAGTATTCAGAAGTTTTTCTGTTTTTCTGAAATCGCGACTCTTCTAACATCCCTCAATTAAGAGTAGAAAGCTCAAGAATTTCGTGGTCGAATTTTATAACATTATCGGCAGATTCGCCATCTTCGTTTTCATACACTTTAAAATTATTTCTTTTTTACAATTAATATTTGTGGCATTTATTAGAGTTTATTTGGTATTACGTTTGAGACTTGTACCATTTTGAAAATGGGGGGGGGGGGCGCCAAGGTGGTACTGCTCCAGGGCGCTTCTTACCTAGTTACGCCACTGACACTGAGCGTGAGTCCGAGCGAGGCGAGATCTTCGCCGAACGGCCGAACATCTAATAGTCCGGCTTACAACCGTGATCATAATGTCCTGTCCACATCGCCACCAGCTATTTTATTGCTTCTCGAAAATTCACAGTATAAAATCGGCATAAGGGGACCTTATTAGGCTCACATCATTAACGATCTAAAACGATGAAAAATGAAAGATCTTAAAATCATAAAATTTCGCAATGTTCTTTTGAGGTCCCCCGGGTCCATAATAACCAAAAGTGGTTTTTAAAAAAATGTCTGTTAGTCCTCAGTTCGGACGCGGGGAATCTAAACTAGTGGGCCGTTGTGACGAAATTTGAAATTTGGTATACATGTTCAGAAAAATCATACCCTGAGGCGAAATCGAGAAATTAATTTTAACTCTAAATTTAGGGGCGCTGCCCCGAATTATTTCTCAAAAATAGTTCCGACGATTTGACGATTGAAAAAAATGCTAAAATTTAGTCCATTCAAAAACACAAATTTAACGATATACCTAAGCCGTTTTCCAGGGAAAATCTAGTTCTTGAGAAAATTACTTTAAACGTGGATGGAGAGCGGCCGGGTTCGATTCCCGCCGAGGAGAAGTTATTTTTATGACACATTTTGAAGAAATGTTTAATAATAATTAAATTTAGCTTCAAAAATCAACAAATGGACAATACTGGGCTATGTAATTATGGACTCGTATATGAGAAAGTGTGTCCGAGTTGTTTCGGGCCAATTATGTCTTGTCTTAAGGCCCCCATACACGATCAAACATTTTGCGCAAACCTGATGTCAAGCAAATTTAGGTCATACACGTCAAACATCAGGTTTGCGCAAACAGCCACACGGTCAAAATGATTGCGCAAAATGTTTGACCGTGTATGGAGGCCTTTATCTACCGTAGTTTAAATTTTTTTTCGGTCGTGGAACACACCTTACAAACATGTTTAATTCAACTCAACCCAGCCTTGTTTGGTCCGGACTCGCTCGAAATGTGATACCGCCTACGCAGAGTTTAATATAACATTAAGGATTCACACCTGGCATACATTGTGTATATGTATATATAACATACACATCATTGTGGGTTATATCAATAGTTAATACAATTTCATCAATAAATCATGGATTTGCTTTCCCCCTTTACAAACCGAACTAATAGTTCACCAAACTATTCTCGAATTGTATTTAATTGAGAGAGTCGTCTTTTACCAGTAGTAAGTATACCGGGGACATTAGATTTTTAGCAAGATTTTCGCTTCGTTTTGATGTTTCTTTTTTACATATATATAT
>KZ651330.1:521033-534980 GCA_001010745.2 Gerris buenoi
TTTTTTTTTTTTTTTTTTTTTTTTTTTTTTTTTTTTTTTTTTTTTTTTTTTCGTGTGAATAAAAAGTTTATAGACACATGGATCATTCCCATTTACAAGCTTAGACAATTAGTAACATTCAATTAATTATATCAAATATCATAATAATAATAACATGACAAATATAATACAAAGATTTAAAAGTAACATTTAGAAGTTATATAAATAAATAAATATGTACAAATTAAATTAAGTGCGAAGTCAAACATTAATTTTTTTAATTAAAATAAGTGTTTAAACAGACAAAACGAACATTTATTTTTTTTACCACATATTTTTTATATCTACTTGTACGTTGAAAAAAGAAAAAAATATTTCATAGAATCACACTTAAGTTATTATACAGGGTGTGGCAAAAGTTCGGCAACGGCTAATTATCTCCGTTAATATTTGAGATATCAAACTGTGGTTTGTTGCAATCTTCAATCTTCATGATGCATAAAAAACTACTTTTTTTGGTGAGTACCCATTTTCCCACAATTTTGGTGGCCGCCATATTGGATTCAATTTTAAAATTTAAAATTTCAACCCCTATATTGTGATACATATTTGGAAAGGCCTTGAAAAAAGAAAACATTTGTCGCAAACCAGAGCTTTTTATCTTTCGCCGTTTCAAAATGGTGGCCAGTTTAAATTTCAAAATTGCCATTTTCAAAGCTTGATTGCTGCTAAAATAAGGCTTTAAGAGAAAAAAAAGAAAGAATAAAATTAGCCTATTTTAAACTAAGAAATTCAAAATTGGTTTAAAAAATATTTTTATTACATTTTCGGTTGAGGAAGTAAAATGATTAAGTGCGTTCGTTGCTATGGCAACCAAATAAAAATAAAAATTTTGAAAAATTAGTGTTGAACATTTATTTTTTACCCTTAAATAAGACTTATTTACTCTTGCATTTTCCCCCCTAAAACCTTTATTTTGGCTGTAATTAAACGTCAAAAATGTCAATTCTGTAATTTCAACTGGCCGCCATTTTGAAACGGCGAAAGATAAAAATCTATGGTTTGCGACAAATGTTTTCTTTTTTCAAGGCCTTTCCAAATATGTATCACAATATAGGGGTTCCAATTTGAAATATTAATGTTGAATCCAATATGGCGGCAACCAAAATGGCGGGAAAATGGGTACCCACCTAAAAAAGTAGTTTTTTATGCATGATGAAGACTGCAACAAACCGCAGTTTGATATCTCAAATATTAACGAAGATAATAAGCCGTTGCCGAACTTTTGCCACACCCTGTATAAATACATATAAGGAACTTCTTTAGTTTGTTACACCATAAATTCCTCCGTCTAAATAACTATTAAGACAAAAGGATGTTTAGTCCAATGTACTTTGGGACAAAGGAATATCACACTTCTGTTTTTATAAGGGAAGAAACTGTCTAAAAAAGTGCTTATATATGTATGTATATACAAAGTGCCCCGCGATAAAATGTCAAGACATAACTGGTGGATTTCTATTGGTCAAATGCAACAAAAAATGCCGAGTAAGCATATGCCCATTTCTCTAATACAGTGGTTCCCAACCTTTTTCGTTTGGCGACCCCTTTTTTATAAAATCCAAGTGATCCACGACCCAGAATTGTGTGAGCGAATTTTTGTTAAAAAAGTTACATGCCGAGGAATAATTTCGCAAATCCAAAAATCATTTTGTATCTCATCAGGAATGTTGGATACATCAATGGAAGCAGAGAATGGATTTCGTTTTACCTTCATCTTCAGATTCATCAAATACACTGCAAAGTTACTCAAACATGGCGATGTTTCCAAGATTTATTTTTCTTCCCCAGTTTTTAAGCTTGGATAAAAATGCCCTGAGACTATCGTGAAATGTTATAATATTTGTTTCCTTTCCTTGTAGTTTCAGGTTAAGCATATTTTGCTGTTCTAATATATCTGCTAGATATGCTACTCTTTCCGACCAAGCTTAGTCGTTAAAATATTCCAATAGATCATGTTTCCCTTGTATTTCCAGGA
Source organism: Gerris buenoi (assembly GCA_001010745.2). Classification (NCBI taxonomy): domain Eukaryota; kingdom Metazoa; phylum Arthropoda; class Insecta; order Hemiptera; family Gerridae; genus Gerris; species Gerris buenoi. The sequence goes on from KZ651330.1 coordinate 523,051, forward strand.
ACATTTTGATTTGATCTTTCAATTTTAATACACGATTTACAACATTTCCTTTCGACAACCAACGTATACGGCAGTATAGAAAAGAAGAACCTCGTGATCAGAATCCATGTCTTTGCACGTTCTTTGAACAGATGGATGTAAATAGCTCCGGATTTTATATACTTTAATTTTATGCTGGGGACCCCCCAAAAAAAACCCGCGACCCACAGGTTGGGAACCACTGCTCTAATACAATTAGAGACATTTCTCTAATACTACGCTTATTACCATAATATATCTTTTCGAGCACTATTGAAAAATGGGCATATGCCTACTCTACATTTTTTGTTGCGTTTGACCAATAAAGTTCACCAGTTTCGTTATAACATTTTATTTTGGTCACTCTGTACATAATATATTTTATTTTATAATATACATTTTCTTTTGGTTGAAACAATAAGTATTTATTTTTGAGCTTAATCGGTTTGAATATATCAGCTATAAGAATAGTTTCTAAAAATCCAAAATCATATTTCCTATTAATTTAGGTACTTATCAGCATTTATCTTATTTTTGGTACATCGATTTAAACAATTTTTTTATTCAAATTTATTATTGTTATAAAATGTATCCATCAGCATCTATTTCAAAACAATTTTAAAATACATGAACGTAGATTTAAGTGGATACATTTTTTAAAATTTTACTGATCGTTTAGAGACTTTTTAATATTATGTTCTATCTATCATGGTTACATGATATTTTATAATTTATTTATATTTGCATCATCTCCTAATATTAACTATATTCGTAGACGTTTCGTATATTCATAGGGTCCTCCCAAAAATCTTAAAATTTTCGAACTCATATGATTTACTTAATAATTTTTCAATGAAGTGTTTAAAACAAAAGATTATCTGTAAATGCCCCCATACACGATCATACATTTTGCGCAAAATGTTTGATCAAACCTGATGTCGGGGAAAATTAGTTAAAAATCATTTTTGCGCAAACATCAAGCTGCCCTATGTATATGGTCAACATTTTTTGCGCAAACATTACGACCGTGTATGGGGGCCTTAAGAAAATAAATTAAATTACCTTTTGAACTAATGGACACAGGTTTATTAAATGATTTCTAGATAGATGAATAGTAATAATAACTATTTAAACGACAAAGCTCATAATTTACTCAAAACAAATAATAATAAGAATAATAAAAAAAATAAATAAAGAGTAGAGTACATTACCGAGAAGTATAAAGAGATGATAAGAATTATTTTCAACTAAAAAGAAATTAATTTCCTTTTAGAATATGAAACCAGATTTTTATCAACAAAATTTTTTAAAAAAGTTTTTTTTTCTAAATTTTGAAAAAATATGCAGTAATAACATAAAAATGTAATAAGTTAATAAAATAAAAATAAGCCATGTGTTCCAGATGTATATGAAGATTAAATGTAAAATGACAAAAAACAATGACAGTTTTACATAATACAACAGAAGGATTTTTTTTTATGGGTTTACATAATTGTCAGTAGATTAGAATAAATNACCCGAGCGATAGCGAGGGTAGTAAAAACCACACGAGCAATGCAAAATGCCGTTTTCGCACGAGTTGCGTACCGTACTTTATCTACGATTGTTAGATTTTAATAATAAATACAGAAAAAAAAAAATAAACTTCCTGTATGTAAGCTCGTATTTCTCTTTTGATAAAGATAACATCAATTAGTTGTATTTTGTGCCGAATTAATTATTTCGGAAGGCGTATTATTCTCCTCATATTTGTCACAATCATTTAAATCACTCATTGATTTTCATGAAAAACTTGATACAAACAGTTACTTTTATTAAATAAACATCAAATTAGTTTTGTTAAATGTAAACAAACTTGCTAATCGTGCGTAAAGTTGAAGAATTCTTCTTCTTTACGGCGCTAGAGTGGTAAAGAAGAGGAATTCTTCAGAACTATGAGACACGCATGCGCAATTAATACAGGTGCGTAAAGAATCACTTTCTACGAATTTAAAAAAAGATACAATGTTTATATTACGTATCAATCGTAGATAAAATAACTTAATGGCTGTTAAAACTTTCTGTCACTATACAAATTGAGTATTATTTTAAATTGAACTTGACTTATTCGATACTTTAATGACATAGTAGTAACCATAACCGCTAGTACGTTAATGATATTTTTTGAAAGATAAGTCTCTTGAGACATATTATCCGAATTATTATGGGGAATATTATCCGAACCTTCTGGGAATCTACCCTTTGTCTTCAGGAAGAAGCTTTAAAGATCTAGTACTAAATTGTGCACTTATCACTTTGTCAATTTTAAGCCAGAGGAACTATCAACAAATGTTACAATAATGTCCATGCTTGTCGATGAAGTTGTATGTCTTTAAGTGTCGCTATTTTGTTTATATCAATGCGAGAAAAAGTATAAACTTGTCTTTTTTTTATTTGAAGATTTATTGAAATTGTCATATTTCACAAAATGTTCGTAGTTTAAATACTGTAACATTTTAAAGTAGATTAATTCTTTTATAATCCGCAATTGATAAAAATATAATGTTTTTTACAATTTTTATTTTTACATGTCAATTTCTCGAACTTTAGAATTTATCGATTAGGAGTCGAATCGGTTGGGGATAATGAACTCCATAAACTGGCTTCAAAGAACATGATATGATGGGGAGACAAGTTATCTGCGAACTTATGAGGAGACAAGTTATCTGCGACCTTATGATGAGACAAGTTATCTGCGACCTTATGAGGAGACAAGTTATCTGCGACCTTATGAGGAGACAAGTTATCTGCGAACTTATGAGGAGACAAGTTATCTGCGACCTTATGATGAGACAAGTTATCTGCCATCTTATGAGAAGATAAGTTATCTGCGATGTTATGAGGAGACAAGTTATCTGCGATCTGATCATCGAGCGACTCGATTCGATTTAGTGATACTCATTCCATTGACGAATATCCCATCACCGTTGTCGGCTCCATCTCTTCTTCACTTCCACTTCGCCCTTCTTTCATTGCGGCCAATCTTTGGTGTTGAACTTCCAAATGCTGTTTCCTCCATTTTATTCTTCTGTTTTGAAACCACACCTTCACCTGAAAAATTAGTATCGTTTTTGGTTTTTTTGACTGCTCTACTACCTGCAGATTCGTCGCATTTTGTAAATTAAAGGATGTTCATGGGAAAAGACGAAATGAAATGAAAACTGCAACTATTTTAATCTAAGGTGTATTAGGTATATGCATATGTCTAACAAGGTGACTTAATTTATCGATTAATGGATTTAAAAAAGCCTAAAATCCTAAGATCATTTTCGATATCCCCGTATTTGTGATTTGGTTCATTAGGAATTCACAAGGATATATTAAATTAAGAGAATGGAGCAATTGTGGAAAAAAGTGACCCCATGAAGATACAAAGAACATGGAGACCAGTGGGACACATTACCTTCCTACTGGTTAAGATTACCAATAGAAACGGAGGAGTGCAGGTAATCAATAATCATACGTCAGCATTTTTTTTCCCTGTACTTTTTGGCAGATTCTGCTTTAATTTACCCATGCTTCAGGCAGCACCTTATTATTCACTGCTCTTGACAACGAGGAATATTATGGACAATTATTATTAATTAAATGAAAGTCTCGTATCATTTCTTCAAATATGCCTTCATAAAAATGAAAACTCAATTGTTTTGGAATCAATAGAACCTTCTACTGCAATAAAAATACCCATCTATTACTTTAACTGAAGTTATAACAATAGAGAGTTATCATGTGTAATAAATAAATAAATGAAACGACAAAAATTGAATATTTTATCAAAAATTATTAATTATAAGTAAAAAAATCAGTTTATAACCTTATTAAAAATAAACTTCTAAATAAACAAGGAAGGTAATGTGTCCCGATCCAAAGTTGTGAGCATGCGCAATAAGATTTTTTCTGCAATTTCTCTAATCTCCATGGGGTCACTATTTTGTCTTAATGCTCCATCCATCTTCTTAATTTTACATCCTTGGCAAGGAGTTGCCAAGGATGTAAAACTTGCAAGTTTGAAAATGATTAACGTCAATATTTTACAATCACGCATGTGTTTCAGACTTTTCTCGTTGCTTAGTCAATTAGTTTAATGAAGCTTGGTTTTACAGTGCTACAAGAGACTTCAGAAATGAAGAAATACCTGTGCCTCTGTTAGTCTTAATGCATGTGCCAAGTAGAGCCTCTCTGGTCCTACCATGTATTGCTGTCTTTCAAACTCCGCCTCTAACCTCTCGAGCTGCTCCGCTGTGAATATAGTCCTCACCCTTTTACATTTCACTCCTTTTCTTCCTCCTCCGTCGCAGCTTTCTGTAAATTACAATTAATGTTTTAGAGCTTTCTGTGAATTACAATTAATGTTTTAGAGCTTTCTGTGAATTACAATTAATGTTTTAGAGCTTTCTGTGAATTACAATTAATGTTTTAGAGCTTTCTGTGAATTACAATTAATGTTTTAGAGCTTTCTGTGAATTACAATTAATGTTTTAGAGTCTAATTATATACCACGAGTTTAATGATTATAATAGACGACTGAATTGTAGATATATACTATACACCGACAATTCGGGTTTTCTAGCTTTAGTTTTAAGCCTTTTGAAAATATTAGACCGAAGTACTAAGTGTTGTCTATTTCTTGTGGTACTTCCTTGGACTTGTGGTACTCCGCTTATAAAAAACAGAAGGGAGTAACAATCTAAAGAAGTTGTACGGAATGTCTTTTTTAAGACTGTTTCTCCCCTTATAAAAACACAAGTGTGTTATTGCCCCAAAGTACATTGAACTAAAAATCCCATATTTTAATAGTTATTTAGACAATGGAATATATAAATTCATTAATCTATTTTAAATTCTAAAAAAATATAGGGGGGAGGGGGGTAACGAACTAAAGAAGTACCTTCCTTTTTGCTCCTTTAATAAATCCTAACCCTACTTCTGCAAAAGTTTACGAAAATAAACAGAAACTGAATATAAAAAACAAAAGATATAATAAATTGAATTTATTGTTTTCAGTTAATATTTATTTGTTTATACTTAGATAATTATTGTTTTATTTTTTGCGGGTTGAGGCCCCCATACACGATCAAACAATTTCCGCAAAATGTTTGTTGCAAAATCAAACATTTTGCGCAAGCTTGATGTCGGGCAAATTTAGACCAAAGACGTCAAACATCAAACAGCCCCATACGCGATCAACATGTTTGCGCAAAATGTTTGACCTTGTATGGGGGTCTTTGAGGTGTAATTGATTTGTTTGAGGCAAATGAGTTTTAGTGCGGATGCAGCGCTACAAAAAGTCGAATAAATGGGGAGGGGAGCCAATGAGTACTCAGGATGTTAAAATCCGGATCAGTAACACACAAAATCTCATTTGGCTTAAACTGTACGTTTTGTGGTTAGTAGATATTAGGGATTAGTTTAGTACTTGTTACATGGTTGATATTAGGTTTAGTTAGTATGATATTTATCATTATAAATCTGTTAATTTTCGGGTATTTTAGTGTTAAATTTTCAGATAAAACTCGTCTTTGTTAACAATTGATTTTTATTGAAGAGTCAATTTTCAAGTGGTTTAAAAAAGCCTGTATTAGTAATTAGGTTTGTTAAAAGGCTTCGAATGTGGCGTAAGGGACAAGGAGGTAAATGATTCCAGTTAAGTTAATAGGACGGAATAGAATGGCTCAGTGGTAGGAAAGCGGCCGTGCGTCAAGCCGGAGTTCCTGGATCCTCAGCTTCCCCCGATTCTTTCTCTGGTGAAGCCCTACGTGAAATGGTCAAGGCGGTATTTGGATCTGGACGGGGTATCACATCGCACGGGCTCTATATCCGGACTCTACGCATCTACACGTCGTACGACAATAGCATCTCGACCGAACAATGGATAAAACGAATCTAACTATAGTCGGAGAAGATGCAGCCGAGAAAGGCTAGGATCTTATTACAGAACCGGTTTAGTCCGATGCCTACAACATCCTCACCACCGTTAAACAAAAAAAAATGGCCGAAGATCGTTGCAAAAGTTTAATTTGAAATCAAGTGCTGGAAATAATATACCATTGCGTACTTTAGACGTCAAAATAGACTTAAATCATACGAACTGATCAGGTATTTATACGAGTTTAAGTCGCATTCTGTTAGGGATTTATTTAAGTTAAAACACGGATTAATGGCTTTTTCCGATAAAATAGGTTTAATTGCAATGACTGAAACAGAAGAAAAAAACTGTAGGGGTGCACAAAACTTAAGTTGTAATGTCGAAATATTCTCACGTTTTTAAAAATGTCAATACTGTAAATGCTTTAAGCGGTCTCTGCTATTAAAATCAAATACAATTCTCATTGGTTCCAAGAGGGGTCAAGCTGCGTAACCTACAGATGTCTTCGATGTCTCCCTTCGAAAAGAAAAACCCATTATATGTGTTTATATGGAATGGATCGGTATTATTTGCATAATACGGTGTGGATAGGTCGGAAGGGAGATTCTACGGCACATGCCTACTGGAGCAGATTGTTCTAACCCTTTTAACAGTCTAGCGCTACATCTTATTACAACTGGATTCAGACAGGACAAATTGCATCGCCGCCCCTATTAAATGACTCCGGTTATAAATCATTCTGATCCCGGTTATTTTCAAATAGGGTCTGTTGAAGAAAAAGGTCCGTGTCATTATTAAAACGAGGGGGAGGTCGATACATTATTGTCAAGAGGGGGACTCTCGACAATAGAGCACGGAGCATCGATGACCGCAGCCTCGTCAAATTAGCGAGTCGACTATAAAAAATCGACCTCCTTGTAAAAGAAGATAACCGGACAATAGTCGAGTGATAAAAGGGACCGAAACTAAGGTCTCCCCACCCTACTACACAGGGTTAAATGACACGAAAAATTATAATTAATCGCCTGCTAAAAAAGTGTCGGTCGTTGGAAGCACTGGCTATGAAGAGAAAGGGTTATTAAAAGCAGAAGCAGTTTGTTTAGCAACCGCCGGCCGATAAACAACCGCAACATTTGTATTACCAGCCACAATAACCCCACTTACAATGCCTATCTATTTCCCCTTGACAATTAATTAATAGTCGCCTGAATATGTGGGACGTTTACCAGATTTAAATCTATACTTAGCCATTTTCTCTTAGTTACTTAACACAAAATGATATTATTAAACTCCTCCACTTGATACTATAACACGCGATGGTGAAGCTAATTCCAAACATTGGATTTAATGGAAAAAACAACAAACATAGACTTAATCAGCGTTTATTCAAGGTCAAATTGATTTATTAGCTGGCCAAAAACGAGCGGAGTTTTATGAAGGACCATGGATTTTTCGAACGGATTTAAGGAAATCCACAGATCCCGTTTATGAGTTAGTGAAGATCCAACTATGAAGCTCTTATCAGCGGATATCAGATCCACCGATCCAGCCTCACTTTGTCAACTCACATGGACAGATCAAAGTTATATTGTCTGTGTATTTTGCTAAGCACATTTTTTTTACACTCCTTTTTGTTATTTTATTAATTTATTTCAAACATGGCAATTTATATTGAGTAACCAATTCAATTGCACAGTCAACATTCTTATTTGTGGAAGCTCAAGTATTACAATAAATGACAAGAATAAAAATTAGTCCGACTAATTCAAACAAAACTTTTTTTTCAAACATGGTAATGCTGAATTCTAATCCCTAATACCTAATTTAATTGATTTATTATTAAGCATAATATTTAAAATGTATTTAAAAGGTTATCTCGTTTTCGATTTATTATACCTGCATATTCAAAAATTTCGAAAATTGTTCGAAAAATTATAATTATTTTCATCTATATATCGGAAACTAAATGTTTTTCCGGGTAAAAAGACATATTGTTGAGTTCTTATTTTATTGGACTACATTATAGAATTGTTTCATCGGAACAGTCTTCTTTCTCTTTTTTCATAATTTATTACGGGCAGCGAATCCAAATTTAGAGCTAAAATTAATTTCGCCTTGTAGTGTGATTTTTTTGACAAATATCATTGAAATCGATCTTGTAATTTAGGCCCCATGCGTTTGCACAGACTTAAGACAAAATATTTTAAAAGCCACTCAATACTTTCTCTCCATATATACGTATATGAGAAAGTAAATTTTCTGTATTTTCATCTCAAAAAATCGGCTGATTGTAGATCAGCTGATGTCCGTCAAAAATATGTTATGTGGATCATATAAAATTATCATTATGCCCATCATAAAATCCGCTAGTGTGTCTCTATAGCTAATGTTAATATCAATTCCATGTAACAAAAAAAAAAAAAATGATTAAATTTATAAATAATTTACTTGATACGGCGTATAATAATTACTATTGTAATTAATTTTCTTTGCTGTTTCTTTACGTACCGATTAACAAATTATTACGTTATTAAAGATGGGTGATCAGATCACACTTTAATCAACTTCTCAATGTGATCATCAGTGTCACAAACATGTCTTATGGCTTTTGGGTTTGTAATTATAATGACAAGCTATTTTTCCTACGATGACTGGGTAAAAATTGATTTGAAGTTTACTATTACTGGAAGTATATTCAGGGTTAGTGAACCATGATGTACTTGGTTTAACACAAAGTTTAGTTTTTCTATCGATTGCTAAGAGGTAAGAGTGCACATCACTATATTCCCTCCACATTTAATTATAACACCTGTGGAGGAAGCGATGCTTTATTCGATCAATTAGCGATTTAGTCGATTTGGGGAAAGCATAAAACAGTTCAACTGTGTTATAAATTTATTCGATAAAATTTCAGCTTTCAGTTCGTTGGACAACGTAGTTCATAAGCATGCACCGCTCGAGATATGAATGACCTTGCATCTATATAATATCTAGAAAATAATACCTGCTAGAATGTTATACTTTGCAGAGTATAATGCCTACCACAGTATTATAACTACTAGAGTATAATACCTACTAGAATATGATACCAATTACCAATATTATGGACCCTTAGTCATAAACCTCTTTAACTCTACAAAGAAACAGATTATATCCTCATTATACCAATTAAGGTTTTAAATATAATATAAATTCAATATCCTTCATTCTGTTTGTTTTGAATTTGATATTTTTAAAAAATTAAAAATTCATAATTAGAAGATCAAATAACGAGCAGTTACTACTAAGATTCGAAAATGTACTAAAGTAAAATACCTACTGGAGTATAATGCCTACTAGAGTATAATACCAATTAGAGTAGGTATAATTCCTACAAGAATATGATACCAGCATTATGGATTCTTAGTAATCAAACCTCTGTAACTCTCTTAAGGATTATATACCCTTAATATACCTACTTATTAATAATTTTTTAATATTACAATTAAATATTTATAATAAAATTCACTATTCTTAATTTTGTTAATTTTTAATTTGATGTTTTTAAAAAATTATAAATTCTTAACTACCTATTAGTAAAAGCTGGTATTTATTGTGAATAACATTTATGTATTAGACGATAAAATGGCACGATTAATTTCTAGTGATTGAAAAATTATTGCTATTTATTAATTATAAATATAGCAAAAGGTCAAAATGACAAGTACAAACAATAAATTAAAATTTTTTAAAAAACACCTCCATTTTATTACTTTTCTGGTAGGGGTTGTTAAGGAATAAATTATGAAACTTTTACATCGTCTAAAGGCCCCAATAATACACGATGAAAATATTTGCGCAAAACTGATGTATTGTGTATGGGCGGTTTAGTATACTATCTATCTAGTGCACTATTTAGGTGTATCCAGTATAATATAAGCACTTGTTCGTTTACGAGGGTGGATACTAAACTTAAAATAGTAATGTTTATATAGCTGTACAAATAATAATAGGAAAAAGTAAATTAAATTAATATACAGGGTGTTAAAAAAAGTGTAAAATATAAAAAGAGGTAATAGTATGGACCAAAATAAAAAAAATAAATAAACAGGTCGAGTGTGTGCTAGCCAGCACACAGCGAGGGTCCGTAGGCAACACTATATTTTTTTAAGGAGTACCTATTGATGGAGCTTTTTTAAAATGCTAAAAAGCTTACTTTAAACTATCCTATGGGTTTTATATCCTTAAAACACATAAACAAACTTCTGATAAAGTATTTTTTTGCCAGTGAACCGGAACATGAACATATGAATATACATCGAAAAGAGGATAATTATAAAAAAAAAATACCAGTCATGCACCCTGACTTAATAAGCGAATTTTCAAAGAAATCTGCGTATTATTGGCTTATGATAATATGTATAGGAAAATTTTGGATTAGAATTTGGATGGGTGAAAAAAAAAATTGTACACAGGCACAGGGGTTTGGGGTACAAAAGTCAAAATAGTATATACCTTCAAGATGCATGTCGTTGGAAAGCTCTTTAAGAGTACAGCAATTGTTGTTATGTACACTTTTGTCATATTTTTATTTATTGGTAAGGGGGGGGGATAAAATGGAAAAACCACGTCTTTATGGTATTTTTGACCCTAATTGTCAAAATTTGGCCCCTAAATAGACTTTAAAAAATTCCGGGCAACGAAATCATCCTTTCTTTTGAAATTACTGACATTTTAAAATTTGTTTGGATTTTTTAAGTGCATCCTAGGGTGTGATGTGAGATATCGTCTGAAGACACGTATGGAAATATAAGGGTCCTTGGTTTTGCCTACGGACCCTAAAAAAGCGAAAGAGTCTTAGTAAACATGGATCCTCAAAGTAACGGTTGTGAGATATTGAAGGTTACTCTTTTTGAAACATTTATTTGCACTTATTTATTACAGATATAGAAGGTTATTCGATAGAGATAATTAACGCCAAACTTTTCCACGTAGATGGGTAGGAAGAAGGGTCTTTTCCTCGTAGATGGGTAGGAAGAAGGGTCTTTTCCTCGTAGATGGGTAGGAAGAAGGGTCTTTTCCTCGTAAATGGGTAGGAAGAAGGGTTTTTTCATTTCCAAGCAGGCACTACATCTTTGTCTGAAGGATATTCGAACTCTTTCTAAAACCCTTTTATTGGTTCGGATTTGTTCGTATTTTTTTATTAATTCGTAGCAGCAGCTCTTCGACAATATTTAAAGGAGTGCCATAGACTTATAGTGTTTTCAAATATCCCCAATAAAAAAAATCTAGGGGTTTAAGTCAGACGATCTGGCTGGCCATATTACATGTCCGCTTTTTCCTACCCATCTACGTGGAAAAGTTTGCTGTAAATAATCTCTAACGAATAACCTTCCATACCTGCTAACCATTACTTTAAAGACTCTTGTTTACTAATTATTTTTGTTTATTTTGGTCCATACTATTACCTCTTACATATTTTACGTTTCTTAAGTACGTTCCCTAAGTACGTTTCTTAAGTACGTTTCTTAAGTACGTTTCTCATGTACGTTCCTTAAGTACGTTTCTTAAGTACGTTCTTTAAGTACGTTTCTTAAGTATTTTTCATTTTTTTTTGACACTCTGTATAGTCATGTCAATGACCAATATTTATTGGTAAACATATAAATCTAAGCTATATTATGTAACAATGTTTATTATGTTAATAACAGACTGCTTTATACGCTTATGACGGATGAAGATGATTAAATCTTTAAGTCTTTGCAAAATACATATATCTCATATAAGATTGCATTAATTTCGGACCATTTATTACAAATTTTGAAGATGATTTTTAAATTATCTTTATTATTTCAATCTAAGCTATACGTATACCAATGTATCTTATATTTTTTTATAATTGATAGTTTTATAGACTTTCCGAAGGTAAAGGCTAATAAATCAACAAAGTTTTGAAATAATAATAATAAAAATAAAAAATACATGTGGTGTCGTGGGACACCCGGTAGGAACGAAGTTCCTTACATTT
>KZ651330.1:575744-591775 GCA_001010745.2 Gerris buenoi
AGTTCAACATAGAATAAAGTTCTCTAGACGTTTTAATCTTTCGGCTGATAATAGAGTTAAGCCATAGATCATTTAGAGCTATATTAGTATTAGTACTATTACATTTAGTATTATACAGGGTGGGGTGTAGAAAACGAACATTTTTTGGTGGGACGTCCGCCAAAAAAAACGAAAATCGTCATCTCTTGAAGGATGTTATTTTTCTTATATGGACCACAGTTTTAGACACTGTTTAAGCTTTCTTTTTCTATATTTTAATAAATTTTATATACAAAATTGTTGAAGTTTTGATTATATGAAAACTGTCCGTTTCCCACGCCCCACCCTGTATAAGTTAATAACTATCTATCTATATTATTAAAAAAGTTTTGTAAACAAACGAGTCCAGTGAGAATGATATACAAAACTGTTGGAGGTGACACTTTAGATTTTAAGTATCAAATTTGTCCACCAGGATCGCTCTATGCACAAATGGCCATGATTTTAAACCTAAAGAACCCTCTAGACTCTAGAGTATTCTACATTCTACACTATGCCAATGCTTTATTCTTTGAGAAACAAATGCGCTCATAAATACTAGACATATTAAGGCCCAGTAAAAGCAAAATCCAATAAAGCAGAATTTTTGCACACACCTCAATTTAGACTTTGTTTTAAGTAAGTTGTAAAAAGACCCTACTGTTTATCATGACTAAAAAGAGGTGTGTGAGCAAAAAATCCACTTTATCGAATTTTTCCACCTTATTTAACTGTTCATAAAAGAGGCATAATTCAATAACCAAATATCTTCTCAAAAGAATATTTTAGTAAACAATTGACCGGTTCAAATACAGTCGAGGATATTATTTTACTGGGCGGCTAAGTGAGGTGGTTTCCAGGGGCCTGGGTGGCTCGAGCGCTCGCCTTGTGATAAGGCAAGTTAAACAGCATCGAGCTGGGCCAGAAGGTGACCTCAGCTCTGGGTTCAATTCCCAGACCGGGCCCCCCGCTCAATGTATTATCTGAAAATGTTTTATTGGAATATGACATGTTACAAGCAGATTTTTAAATTTAAAAAATTCATTTCATTTAGCTTTATTTTTTCTATAATATGCCACAGATGTATTTAATTATACTTGAAAGTAGCTAACATTTAAATCAAATTATAATCATTATTAACACTGGGAGACAGACAAAGAAAATTAGACTCCAGCGCCGGGATTTCTGTCGGCACTGATTCACTGTGGGCCTCAAGTACTTTACCTTCATTTTTCTTTAGCAAAATAATTTTGAAGATACTCACCTGAACCAACTAAAATCCATTTCTCGACATGAACCTCGAGATTTTTACCCGAATATTGAAATAGATTTACTAAAGTACAGAATGATTGGTATAGTAAATTAAAATGATGCTATTCTTTTTTTAAAAAAAAATGCCCCAGTTAGGTTTAGAAAATATAACTTAAACATGAATTTTTGTTCCTGTATTATCTGAAAATGTTTTATTGGAATATGACATGTTACAAGCAGATTTTTAAATTTAAAAAATTCATTTCATTTAGCTTTATTTTTTCTCTAATATGCCACAGATGTATTTAATTATACTTGAAAGTAGCTAACATTTAAATCAAATTATAATTACTATTTAATAAGGGAGACAGACAGAGAAAAATAGACTTCAGCGCCGGGACTCGAACCACGGACCTCCCCCTCATCTNAATAAGAAAAAGAGGTAGTTTCCAAGTTCCTTCCTGTTTATGCAATCTTCCAAAAGTGGGGACTCACTCTCAGCAAGTAATTTTAATACTAACATTCTTTTCTTATTTTTTTCTACCCAGCTCCATATCTTCATTATTAGTTGTGAAAAAATTATACTAAAACTATTCAATTCAGGCTAACTGTTCTATTTATCATTGTTTAATAACAAAATAATATGATATTATAGACTCAATAAACAGCGAGATAAATAGATAAATAAATATAGTTTGGAAAAAGTTTTGGTCTTTGAAGAAGATTTTTAAGGGATGTATATCCAAAAATATAAAAAAATACAAACTCTGCTAAGATGTATGGTAGTATGGTTGCCAGACTTGGCCCCTCACACAAAAGCTAAACCAGAGGCTAGCCTCAGCTCAGTGCCAATGTTCGGCATAAGCAAGAAGGAATAGAAAAGAAATAGGGGCATAACCAGGTATAGAGGAAAAAGCATAATGGAAGAAAGTTACAAGCTAAAATGGAAATGAGCGTGAGCAGGACATAATGAACACATAAAGATGTGCCAGAATATCTATAGAATGGACTCCATATGGAAATGTTCCTTGGGCATAAGCAAGAAGGAATAGAAAAGAAATGGGGACATTATAACCCAGTAAAGAGGAAAAAGCTTAATGAAAGGAAGCTACAAGCTAAAATGGAAATGAGCTGGACATGTACACAGAATGAACACAGACAGATAAGCCAGAATATCTACGGAATGGACTCCATATGAAAATGTAAGAAACAAAGGAAGACTGGCCAGAAGATGGGCAGAGCTATCGGAAAGATTAGGCACAGGACCGCTACACATAGGCTAATTTGGAAAAAGGTTCAATAGGTGCAATAGTTCGATACAAATAAAAATTAAATAGGAACAGAAAATTATAGTACTCAGTAAATCTATACTTTCAATTAGGGAGGCTATTGCTTCAATAAAAGTTGATGTGTCGATAAAGCTAATATTGTGATGTCATAGAGCTCTTTTTTCTGATTTTTAAGAATCCGATTTGTTTACATTTCATTTATGTACAAAATTTAAAATTCCGACGATTGCAAACAAATACTGGAGTGCAAAACCTATCTTCTCCGGTAGACTAAAGTTCTAAGTAACATTTATAGCTAACTATGGAGTCTCTCTATCAGCAAGACAATGAAAAGTAGCCTCTTTGTCCCATAAATTTCCCTAATGTTCTTGAAATACCAAATACATACATCACAAATCTTGTAAGCAAGTCAGACTATACATTTATACGGAATGCAAATCAATATACAGGGTGTGGCAAAAGTTCGGCAACGTCTAATTATCTCCGTTAATATTTGAGATATCAAACTGCGGTTGGTTGCAACGGTTTGTTACTCGGTTTGTTAAACAGTTTGTTACCCTAAAATAAGACAAATTGCATTTTTTTCCCCCTAAAACCTTAACTTTGGCCATAATTAATCTTAAAAAATGACAATTTTGTAATTTCATTTAGCCGCCATTTTGAAACGACGAAAGATAAAAGGCTCTGGTTTGCGGCAAATGTTTGCTTTTTTCAAGGCCTTTCCAAAAATGTATCACAGTATAGAGGTTCCAATTTAATATTTTATAGTTGAATCCAATATTGCGGCGACCAAAATGGCAGGAAAATAGGTACCCACCAAAAAAAGTAGTTTTTTATGCATGATGAAAACTGCAACAAACCGCAGTTTGATATCTCAAGTATTAACGGAAGATATTAAGCCGTTTCCGAACTTTTGGATCACCCATGTATATGTAATCTGTAGGGAATTGGTGTGCCTGACATTCCATAGATTCATGGCAGTCTCCACATAAACAAAAACAATTTCTGCTGATTGATTCAGAAAGAAGTGAGACTTGTTTCATTATTTACCCATAACTCTTCGCATAATGGAATTAGGTTAGGTCATAAAATAAAAAAAAAATAGAACAATACTTTTGCCATTTAAAAATAAAATATTTTTTTACAGAAAGAGAGAGCAGTTTTAAAAATCAGTCTTAGTATTATTTTAATATAAAAAGGTGTAAATGCAAGATTTTCAGCAAGAGTTCAAGGTTTAGATAAAAAAAATAATAATAACAAAATTGTAAATTTTAGAACAGTGATTATAACTAACAACTTAACGGAGGAATTTTATTCGTAAAAATAAAAATAAAAAAATCTTAAAATTCGTTAGTGCTTAGCACTAACCCACTTGTAGGAACCAGTATATTTAAAATTGCTGTTTAATATCATTTCATCGCTTTCAGGTGGTCCTCTTGATCCAAACCTGGAACAACAATGTAATAAAATTATACAAAAATTGATCCAAATTAGTAAGAAAAATCAATAATGGAAATTAGAGTGGACTGAAAACCGTATCACTCCACAACATTAAGTTCAACATAGAATAAAGTTCTCTAGACGTTTTAATCTTTCGGCTGATAATAGAGTTAAGCCATAGATCATTTAGAGCTATATTAGTATTAGTACTATTACATTTAGTATTATACAGGGTGGGGTGTAGAAAACGAACATTTTTTGGTGGGACGTCCGCCAAAAAAAACGAAAATCGTCATCTCTTGAAGGATGTTATTTTTCTTATATGGACCACAGTTTTAGACACTGTTTAAGCTTTCTTTTTCTATATTTTAATAAATTTTATATACAAAATTGTTGAAGTTTTGATTATATGAAAACTGTCCGTTTCCCACGCCCCACCCTGTATAAGTTAATAACTATCTATCTATATTATTAAAAAAGTTTTGTAAACAAACGAGTCCAGTGAGAATGATATACAAAACTGTGTGAAAGAGCGAGTTAGGAGAGAAGGGGGGGTTAGTCTGGGGGGAAAAGAGGGAGCTTGAGAGTGACATACTAAACTGTGTGTAGACAGAGTGAGGGAGATATATTCGTCCGAGAAGAGAGATTAGGGGGGTAAGGTAGAACTTGAGAGTAGGTATATAAGAATGTCAGAGAGACAAGGAAAGGGATAGTAGTGNAATTTTGCTTCATCTTTCTGTTCTTCCCTCGACCCCCGCTCTATCTACTGGGCTCTTCAGTAAACGTTCCTAGTACCCCAGATAACCAACAGAAAGCGCTAGGAATGCGAACGTATATTTACGGTGGCAGTACTGTGCCTCCAAACAAAAAAAAACTTTAAAACGTAAATTTACGTGAGTAAGCCATATTGATAGTTAGTTCAAAACGTAAATTTACATGAGTAGGCCATATTGATAGTTTTCTCAAAACGTAAATTTACGTGAGTAGGGACGAAAGGGTTATACTATATTGTAAATAAACAAAAAAATAACTGCCTCGGTGGCCGAATGAGATGCGCAAAATTGACTAATCTATCTATCTATATTATTAAAAAAAGTTTTGTAAACAAACAAGTTCAGTGAGTTCCGGGGACTTGAGAGTGATATACTAAACTGTGTGTAGACAGAGCAAGGGAGATATATTCGTCTGAGAAAAGGGGGAGCTTGAGAGTGGTATATTGGAATGTGAGCAAGACAAGGAAAGAGATAGTAGTGCGCACACCCCAACTACCTCAGCCGCTCTCCTACTTCCCTCCTCATTCCATAACTAACTATGCACACACCTTCCAAAAAAATATGGCTAAATCTGTCCTTCTCAGGACTTTCTCAACAGTCCTTTTCAGTGTTTTCTATATGTTGGTGATATTTTACAGCATGAGTGTTTTTGTCATCATTGAAAAGAAACATGAGATGAATTTTAATGCTTCACTCTAGAGTGTCTCGACATGGCAGCGGCCGCTTTTCTGGGGTTTATTCTATTTAAAATAATACTTACACATATGGGATGGGTTGGATTTTTTCGGCTTCGATTTCTTTTAAAAGAGGAGTGAAAATTCTCCATGCCTCTGAAAGCTCGTCAGAACGAACAAAATGCATTTGAGATCCACAAAATACATCTAGGATTAAACGTTCATAAGCATCAGGCAATTTGGCATCCTATAAAAACATAAAATTAGTAATTATAATTATTAAGGAGGAAAAATTAACACTCAGTGTCATTACCCAAGTAATAGCACTTTGTACTTATTAGAAGTCAACTGAGATTTAGACAAAATTATTTTCATTAAATAAAAATTAAAGAACAATATTGATCACTTAATTGTTTATAAATCACACTAAGTAATATTTAATATAGATTCCTGTTCGGTATTCTCTCATCATACGAAGTAAATGGTAGCTAAATTATATAAGGGGTGTCTATCGGAGAACTATAAACAAGGCTAAGGCTAATGGTATTCATCTTATATATATTGGGTAACCCGAAATGAAACAGTCAAACTTCAAGTGACGCTGAACAAAAAAGTTTCTATGAACATGGGTTTGGAACAAGTGAGTTTTTGTGATATTCCCAAAAAATCATCGATATTTAATATTCATTCTTAAAATAGTCAAAATCTACACTTTTATCATAAAACATCTTGAAGCTGAAATTGGTGAGAATCAAATTTATGAAGAATGATACTAATACCAATCTGAACTCTGTACAACAAAAGCCTGATATTCATAAGAACTGTTTTTGTTCAGCTTCAAAGTTCCTAAAAGATCCTGAAGTCCGGTTGTTTCATTCGGGGACAACCTTTGTACATTGATAACTTTGAATGAGGGCAATTTCGTACTTGACAACTATAGTCTATCCCTAATATAAAATTTTATTACATCTTGACATTTTTAAATCACTATTAATCTTCTTTATATTCTTAAGAATACTTCCAGGTTATTTAAAATATTATTACAATTTTTTTAAAAAAAAAAGTTCTTGAGTAGCGCCCCATTCACTGTCATTCTTTCCGTAAGGAAAGCCGATTCCGTCAAGAGAGAGTGTTAATGTATGGGGTTCAAGAGGAAAGAACGGCAGGATTATAATCTTACAAGATAATCCCGTCGCGCCATCCTCTCCATTCTTGTCAACTGATAAGTTTCATGTAGATGGGATAGAAATATTCCTTTCATTGTGTTTATGGCATCAAACGAAGGGATTATAGTCACACGACAAGCCTGCAGGATGGAATGAGCGGATCATCTCACAGGAAAGAGTGCAGGGAAGTGGTTGTGTGGATGGTAATGAACATGATTATCAATCATGCCGTGCTTTCCTTCACAAGAACGACAGTGGATGGGGCGCTAGTCTCAAATACATTTTTAAGAGTGACATGAAATTAGAGCTGAAAAGAAGTGTCTTGGACACCTGTATACTTCCTTGTATAAACATATGGGTGTCAGACAGTCAGAAATTGTCATTTTCGGATAATGTCCTAAGCAATTAAGAAGTAACATAGAAGAGATAGAATTAAAAACAGGAAAGGAAGGAAAAGGATAAAAACAGAAAAAGACAGGAGAGGCAGATGTAAGACAAGCAATGCTCAGGGTAAAGTGAAAATCGACCGGACATGTGGTAAAAATTGAGGAGGCTAGATGGGCAAAGAAGATAAAAGAATGTGCCAGAATTAAGCCTAGTTTACATTGGTAGAGTAAACTGTCGAGTAGCACTCTACCAAGCTACTTGCCCAATGTGAATGATACGGAGAGTAAACGGTTGAGGAGAGTGGATAAAAGTTGGTCGAGTAAATAAGCTAGTGCAGTGGTAGAATAGCTCGACCGCCGACGGACAAGTAGACCCCCCACCCTACGTCCGTCCTAACATTGAACTTCTATATATAATTGTGGGATTATTCAGAACTAAAAACGTAATAACCCCACTTTTGTGGGGTTATTACGTTTTAGTTATTAGTTATTAGTTCACACCCAAGCACGTGTGAACGACTTTAGAGTCACTCTACCAAAAAACAGCCCACCATTTTACTCAACCGTCCCTTGTGCTGAAAAATAAGCTAGTGCACTCGACCATTTACTCTACCAATGTAAACTAGGCTTTACTCCAATCCAAAAAAAATCTATCTTTTAATTATTTTTACCATAAAAAGGTAGTTATTGATCACATCTATGAATAACTAAAATCACCTTATATCGGTTTTTATAAGTCAAATCCAATTCCGTTTCTTCCATTTCAAATGTCATACCCGGAGTCTTGGTCATCATTTTTATATAGACCGCTTCCCCGGGCTGAACTCTAATAACTAATTCATTCCTCTTTGTTTTTCCACCGAAAATATCTCCAGGTACATCACAATATTGTATTCTTATTTCAGCCTTCCTTTCATTAAGAGCTGAAACCAACCAAAGAATAAAATTAAGCTAATTAGGTTTAATTTTTTTTTTTTTTTTTGTATATCACAAATTTAATAACTAGATATAACCATAGATGTATAAATAATTAATTTAAACGAGAAAATTCAATTTAAAAAATAAATAAATAATAATATTGATAAATATACTTCATACCTAAAATGTAATAAATGTAATTCATACCTTTACCACACCGAAGAACAAAAGGCACATTGTCCCAGCGTTCATTATTAATTCGTAATATTGCTGTGCAAAAAGTCGGAGTGGTAGAATCTGCAGGTACTGTAGGATCATCCTTGTAACCTAACAGAGATTCACCACTTCCATTCGGGTCTCCAACATATTGTCCCAAAACTACATCTTTCAACGGGATAGGATGTATACTTTTTAATACTTTAACCTGTAAATCAAAGTAAGTTCATAAATAGACAGACACTGTGTTAAATATCAGTTGTATTAGTGCGTTTACACCTGACATTTATGTCAGACAGAAATCTCAGTAGTGTAAACACCGAAAAATGTATGTCTGAGATTTATGTTTCTACTCTCAGCTATAAGTGTCGACACTTCTATAACAAAAGATGTAAACACCGATTATTATATTTTTCGTTCATTTATTGCAAGTTTAAGCATTGTGAGAAGTGTCAGACATATATCTTCGACGTAGTAGTAGTAGCCTAGTACTTCCTACTAGAACGGGTAGGACGAACCACTTGTTCGAACCTTGCAATTAGGCCATCACTTAGGCCTTTTTTACGCCCCGCGGTAGAGAGTTCCAGCCACTTCACACATCATACATATGTACATTGTACCGCCGAAGCGAGTATGATGTGATCAATAGTGAGCCATATAAATCAGAGCGCCACGCCGAGGAATCAAACCCCATCTCGTTCCACTCATGATTTAGTGATGGCCGAGCAGACGTGGTTTAACCCACACGGTCACGCTGGCTCTCATATCTCCAACCTAAATCTCAAGCAATTTCTCTCAGATGTAAACACTCAAAGCAATTTCTGTCTGACACTTGACATTTATTGCCAGAGAGAAGTGTCAGGTGTAAACACACCTTAAGCCTTCTCTATATACTATAATAGTTGAGCTTGCGCTACAATCTTAGGTGGCCTCTAAAACATCGAATATTGAACTTTAAAACAAACCTTTTCATTTCTAATATCATCTGGGTGCAATGTAGGTGGTTTTTCCATAGCGACCAAGCTTAGAATTTGCAGAAGATGATTTTGCATAACGTCTCTAATAATGCCGAACTGATCGAAATAACCACCACGACCTTGAGTACCAAACGGCTCCTTAAATGAAATTTGGACAGACGCAACGTGATGTCTATTCCAGCTTGGATTGAAGACAGAATTGCCGAACCTAAAATATAGAATGTATGAATGAAACAAATAAGAAAGAAATAATCATTTCGAAGGTTTACACTATGAAATGTATCATAAATTACCTTAAAGTCATCAAGTTCTGAACCATTTCTTTTCCTAAGTAGTGGTCGATTCTATAAATCTGATCTTCAGAAAACAACGAGCCAAGATGCTGTGACAATACTTCAGAACTATCAGCATCATGGCCAAAAGGTTTCTCAACGATGATTCTAGTCCAACCTCTAAAAAATAAAATTCCCTTATTGATAACACATCCGCCTCCCAAGGTAGGCGTGAAGACAAGTCAAGGGGGGCCTTGCCGTCCGAACGTCAAGGGGGGACTTTGCCGTCCGAACGTCTAATGCTATAATATAAAAATTCAAATATCAAACAAGTTGGAGAACGTCACTAACCAATTCAACAGATACTTTCCTAACACATCTAATGACAACATTTACAGATTGATTAACAATGGGTCCTTTCAGTGTCCTCATAGATTCTCTGCCCGAAACACTTTAAGAACAAGCTTTAGATTTAGAAATGAAAAAAGGTCCTGCTGCCGATTCTNCCTTAAAGTCATCAAGTTCTGAACCATTTCTTTTCCTAAGTAGTGGTCGATTCTATAAATCTGATCTTCAGAAAACAACGAGCCAAGATGCTGTGACAATACTTCAGAACTATCAGCATCATGGCCAAAAGGTTTCTCAACGATGATTCTAGTCCAACCTCTAAAAAATAAAATTACCTTATTGATAACACAACTTTTTCTCTTAAAAATTATTTTTTAGTGCAAAAAAAACCAAAGGAGTGGGCAAAATATAGCAATTTTAATACTATCTTATTTAAATTGAACCCTCTTGGAACCATATAACCTGTTATCATAAAAAAATATATATTATAACCCCTTGAATAAAATTTTAGGACAAAATCTATATATGTATGTATATAAAATACAAATACCATGCACCACTCACTTACTGACTCATATCTCTGAAACCCCTGCACCTATAAAATGAAATTTTGTTCGTAGATTCCTCGTACCTCCTCATTAAAAAATATTTTTGATCCACCATTTTGATTCAAGATGGCGGCCATTTATATGCATAATGTGATATATTTCTGTAACCAATTACACTAGAACATTAAAATTTTGAAGCTAGCTTCCTCATGACTTTTTGCTAGCTTCCTCATAACTTTTTGCAAAAGGGGTTTTCCAATTGGCCATTTTGATTCAACATGGCAGCCATCTTTTTTCTATCTTTTCTGGAACCAGTTGCACTAGAGCATTGCAAGTTTTTAGGTAGGTTCCTCTTTGCTTCTTGGTGTTTGTTAATTTTTTTTTTTTTTTTTCATCCGCCCATCTTATTTCTTGAAATAAGGCCATGACTATCTCCAAACCAATTTACCTAGTATCTTGAAATGTGGAAATTAGCTTTCTATTATGGCAAAACAACTTTTACTTAAAACTATTTTCTAAACAGCCATTTTGTTTCAAGATGGCGGCCATATACTTATTTAAACCATACTCCCTTACTAAAATAATTATCACCACTTCTTTGAAATGTTTATTTTTAGTATTATATCAACATTAGCGTTGGTATACCATACTATTTTAAGGAGGATAGATAAATTATTGACAGATAATTTTAAATTAATTGATAAGACTGCCCTTTGATTATATAATTCTTCTTTGAAATGATATTAAACTGTCATTTCCTCTATCTCTTGATTTTTTTTTTTTTTTATACCAGTTGGGTAATCGCTGATCTAAGATCTAAAAATACCAGTGAACCTTCTTGGTCTATTTTAAACAATACATTACAACACATGCATCCAGAAATATGTTTTATGTTACAAAGAACGCCAATTTTGTTTATAGTTATGTGTTATACCTGAGTATTGAAATTAATGAATATTAACATTAAACCATTTTTGACTATGCCATTTAATTTAAATAAAATAAAACTCTTACCTAGATGACATACAAGTGTTTCTTAGGTTTGAAGTAACACTCTGAAAAACTGTCGGTGGCAAGGCTAAGTAATAAATTCGGTTCGCTCCAGTAGAAGGCTCAAATGAAACCAATTCTTGGTTTAGTAATTCATAATCTTTTCTTAGTTCGTAGGAACCTTTAACATACCGATTAACTTTCCAGAATGCCTCACATTTATCCTCTTCACCTGGAGCAACCTGCAAATTTAAAAATAAAATATTATTAACCGAAGTATTTTAATTATATCGTAAGAAAATAATAATGTTATAAAACGTAATTACTTGCATATGCTCCTGAGCTGCTTTTCTAATAGTTTCGACATTAATGTTAGACCTCGCATATCCAACAAATAAGGTATTTTCAGGGAGTAAACCGTCCCGAAATAAAAACCACAGGGTAGGATATATTTTCTTTTTAGCTAAATCTCCCTGTAAAAAATAAAAAAAAGGACGATTACAATATTTGAATTTATTTAAAACTATCATTGAAGTAAAGTAAAATATTACAGGTAAATTTTATATACGTCTTTTTAAAGATAATCAGTCGCAAATTTCAACAATAACAATCTAGATTTTCTGGCAAAGACAGACTTTTTATTTGTTAAAAAAGGATCAGTGATAATGCTTCCAGAAGTGGAACAAATTTTTAATTAGGTGGTCTCGCATGGACCACCTAATTTTAATTAGAAAATGTATACTACTATCTATATGGTGTATGAATCTATGGAAACCTACAAAACAGATAAATAAATGTCAGGTATTTTTAGATTTTCAAATTTTACAGAGGCGAAATATAAAGATGATACGAAAGGTGGGAGAAAATTGGTATTAGAAATTTTAACTTGTTGAAAAAGTTGTTTGCTTTCTAGATTTTTTTATTTTATTTTATTTTTTTTTTTATTAATCTGTTACAATAATCTTGCATGAATATAGTGGTAAAATTTGCTTGGTTTTAAAGAAATAAGCTTCACTAGAGCTTTTGTCGTAAACTTTAGTGGTAGAAAAATACACGTCAACAACAAGAAAAGGCTGTTGTAGTCTTAAAAAAGCTCTTGTAGTCTTGTGTTCTTAAAAAAGCTCTTGTAGTCTTGTATTTTTAAAAAAGCTCTTGTAGTCTTGTGTTCTTAAAAAAGCTCTTGTGCAGTCTCTTGTCCACTTTTACACGATGTGATAAAAATATGCTGCGTTTCTGATAATGGAGTACCGTAAAGAGAACAAATTTTCTTATATGTGATTTTTCAACAAAAAAAGTAATTTTTTATCAAATAACAAAATAAAAACAGCTTGTTCTTCAACCACTATGATATTCTTCTTTGCTTTAGCTTATCTTTGCTTTACACGACACTATAATACTGCGGTTCAAACATATTACCCATCGTACATTAGCTTATTGTTTATTTTTAGGAAATAAACTGCAGTATAATCAAGAAAGAGTTAATTCTAAGGCTCCGCACACGGAGCAACTCAAAACAAACTGATTACAAACACAAATCACCAACCAGTTGACTATGAGTTTCAACCTGTGTAATTGAATGGGACACCGCACACGGAGCAACTCATTGCAAATTGGGTTTGCTTTATCAACTCAAAAATGACTGGAGTTTCCAGTTGAGTTTGTTTTGAGTTGCTCCATGTGCGGAGGGCCTAACAGTTCAAGTTGGGCAGTTTATGTAAGGGGAAAAAAACGTATACAGTTTTTACATATAATAAGATAAGGCACAGTAAATAACTATTAAAAGATTACCGAAGCTCCAAGCACGACGAAGATATGGCATTTTGATTGAGCAAAGTAAGTCCCCTCATTTTCCATTTCAGCCGATGTAAGTGTCTTTCTCAGTAGAAGTAAACTCTCCTCGAGAATTTTATTTTTGGCGGGGTCAGCTATAAGTGGGAAAAAATATACATAAATCATAATTATCAAACATGAATTCTTAAATATAAAGAATTGCAACATTCATTTTGTAGAGGTGAGTGGCGATGCAATACTTTCGATAGGGAATACACTAATATTACATGGAACTGAATAATTCATTAAAACATATGACATAAAATTTTCCTTTATCGAGAGTTTTAAATACGTTCCTGGTTGTATAGCCCGTTTATACAACAGTTCCTAGAGGAAAAGTTATGTTCTTATTATATTTAATATTAATAATAATAGATCAGGTATGACTATTTTCATTGGCACACATTTACAATAGCAAACTTTTTTTTTATTTAGTTAATTAACAAAATAGAAATACAAAATGGAATTTTTAAATGAAGAGTGGCTAATGCGGTCTAAATTAGATATGAACAATGGAAATTCAAAATGAAGAGTGGCTAATGCGGTCTAAAACCTGTCCAAAATAGATTTGTAATATTATAATGAAAATTTAGATCATTTAATGATAATAATGTTCCTGAAGAGTACATTTTCAGAGGGATGTGTATTGCTTGAATGAAGTATCTTTTGTTTTGGAAAGATTTAAATGTCAAGTCAGTCAACCATCAAGACATGCCATCAGAAGACATCAAAATAGTATCTATAATACCTATGTAGAAGACGTATGCATAGTAGGGATGGGTGGAACGAAACGTAACTATCAAATAAATAGTTCCATTCCAAGATTTTACGAAACTACTTTATTTTTATAACTTTTTAGTTTTGTATTTAATTTTATTTTACTGTTTATTTTCATTTATATAATACATTTTCATTGCATGAATTCGAAACAAATTTGTTACACCATTTAAGAAAACGGTCTTTTTTGTTCCAAGTTCTAAGCGAAACTAGTGCCATCAGTTAAGCCGGAACAAAAGCATTTTTGTTATACCATTTACTTGGTCTTAAATAAAATATCAACGCACTAGAAATAATAAAAAGATGTTAATATTATTAGAAATGTTGGTGAAGAGTTGAAATATTAAATGTAAATATTAAATATGTTATTGAGGAACGAAACTGGACACAGAAAAATAAGAAGTGTTATAGAAACTGTTTTTTTGAAACACAAAATGGAAAAAACATTCCAAGACTTTCCAAAAACAACTAGTTATTGGATTGGAACAAAACGTTAGATCGTTCCACTCATGGAACCGTTTCGTCCATCCCTGATACATAGTGCGTAGTATAATAAATAATAAATATTTCAGTGTAACAAACAACTGATCGATTTAAATTCTTATTTAGTAGTACGAACCATAAGTACATTCCACATAATAAAAAGAGTATTTAAGTAAGTTTAACTGATTTAAAAAAGTAATCACAAAACACTAAATCACTGATTACTGCTATTGAAAGATTGACATTACATTGAACACTCAGCAAGCTTCATCAGTGGTACTCTGAGTGCTTATTTGTTATCTTACAAAAGTAATAACAGTTATTAGTTTTAAATAACCACTTTACGAGTATAAGGAATAATCTTAAAATAAGCTACAACTGTTTACACCTGAAACTGGATATGAAATTAGAGATTTTCGACCTACCTAAGACTACGACTAGTACAACACTAAAAACTAAAACTTAAAATCTACCAAAAAATATAGGAACAATGAGATCGAACGTAAAATTTAATTAAAACACTTACGGTTATTCATGATTAATTGTCTAATTGAAAAGAGGCCTTGAAAACGGAACACGGGGAGTTAACAATAGTACGAGTGCGTCTAAAGTATTCCCACAGCAAATATCGTCCGGAGAAGGTAGATCTTTTGACCCCCATTAAATGAACTCTTTTACTTTCACGTACCGATCACGAACATTGCATAACTAGATCGGCAAACCTTGAGATATACGTATTATGAAACCGATTTAATAACGAAAAAATATTGAGAACTACAAGTGTTCCGATTCAATTTTCAATAAAAACTGAATTTATTGTAGAAAACCCGACGATTTTTCTAATTCCAGTTCAATAATATTCTCGTAAATATTTACTTTTGTTATTTAAAAAGAATAATCAAGATGTTAATAAAACATAAATGTGATTTTTTCCAAATAAACAAAAAGGAGAATAATCAATTAAAAGATAAGATAAAAGAGCCGATAACGTTTGTTTACATCTTTATTTTTTTATTCATACACAAATCTCGAGTACACATGGACAGGTAACATAACCTCCGGTTCGGAATGCAGGTTTGAAAAACTTTTATTTACCTGCACATCAGGTTTAGTATAACCTCTACCATAACGTCAATAAGAAAAATGTTTATGAATTTAAGCTAAAATGCCAGCTTCCTTTTTTGCTTATCAAAAAGGAAACTCAAAAATTTGTTTACAAACAAAACCTCCCCTTTCAAAGAGCAAAGAGCACATGCGCTTAAATAAAGATTCCGTAGAGGGGTCTGTGGTGTTCGAAAAGTACCGCTTGCGAAAGTTAGCACTGAAAAGTTTAAGAATGAGTTAAGAGAATGAAGAATGTGTTCGTAAATAGAATCTTTAATGTCGCGCTGAGTTTAAAATCTCATGTCACCTGTAGGTGAGATCCATCTGTTCAAGCTCTTTCCTTTCAAAACGGAGGGAAACAACCACGAACGTACAGCTGAGGGGGGGGGGGGGGAGAGTACATAAACTTCTGTGTATTATGTATGGGATTTGATTAAGAATAAAGAATGCGTTAATTTATTTATTTCTATTGTCGCGCTGATGCATTGGTGAGATCCATCTGTTCAAGCTCTTTCCTTTCAAAACGGAGGGAAACAACCACGAACGTACAGCTTAGGGGGGGGGGGGGGGG
>KZ651330.1:606508-616948 GCA_001010745.2 Gerris buenoi
TGCCCAGTTGTCTAAAATGCCGAGATGTACCTGTGTGCCAAATTTCATGTTTCTAGCTACAGTAGTTTATGAGTTGAAACAAGCCAACGAACGGACAGACAGACAGACAGAGCCGTTATATAAAGGTTTCTTTTTGTACTTTGTACAGAAACCTAAAACGATTCCTGTTGTAGCATCACAATAAATTCAGTATTTTTTATTTTTTTAAATATGTACATAAAGTGTCACTTTCTAAGGAAGAAAGGTTATGCTTTAGGTTTGGTCGAAAAGTACAAACCTTAACCTAAACTTATAAGGCCGCTCCCTGACTTGTCGGTACGGTATCGGTACGCGGTATTTTCTGCTTTGCCGACAGCTTACCGATACCACACCGATACCGCCTTCATCTCCCTACACGTCGGTATATTTTCGGTAGAATCTTGTAGTTGCGGGTGTGAATAGGTCATCGTCAGAAGATACTATTATAGCGTGTTACATTTATTTGCGATTGCGTAGAAAAAGAAAGAAGTACTGGCGATATCCTTTAATATATAATTTNGCGTGGAAAAAGAAAGAAGTGCTGGCGATATCCTTCAATATATAATTTTATATTATAATTTATCATTTTAAAATAAATAAATATAAACAGTAAATACCTGAAATTCTTTTTTTTTGAAATTTCCGACCAAGTCTTTCTTCGTCAAGTCTTTTCTAGCATATTCCGGTAATTTATAATTGTACAACAACGGATATTTCTCAATTTCTGAGACTAAAATAACATGAATATCTTTCTCCGCTGCCATTTTGCGATGACACCTCGACCACGCTCGAAGATAGTAGTAGGAGTAAATTAAGCTAGTATTTTACTGCTTCTGTTTTTACTGCTTGTTCTTACCGACTCTCGGGATACCAATTCCTTACCGCCCCGCTCCCACGCATACCGTATACCGCATACCGCAGGCCGCTCCTTCACTTGTCGGTACGGTATCGGTAAGCTCGTTCGCTCGGTACCGATTCGGTACAGATTCTTTACCGGGCGGTAAGGAATCGGTAGAATCGGTAAGAACAAGCAGTAAAAACAGAAGCGGTAAAGTATTCAGGGTGGACTCGTTCCATGAAGCAACACTTTATTGAATTTATCGAGATGCTACAACCGGAATCGTTTTTTAATGTAAAAAGGAACAGGTTAAAAAAAATTGCAAGTAATCGGACAGTTAGAAATATGTGGGCCAAATAATGCATATTTGCCTTTTCATAATCGATTGAAATGATAGGAGCTTTTTATTAAATAAATATAAATATGTGAGGTTCTTACACATTATAGAAGTGAAACTTAAGTTCTAGAATGTATTGCTCTCTTTCATTTTTTTACGAATTTGTTATTTCAGGATTACAGTAATATTTACTAAAGTTTTGACTTTTGACAGCGCGGGAAAATCCGTCGGGAGCCAATGTGAAGTCAGGATTTTGAATTTTAGAAGGTCTGGCCAACTAGGCAAACAAAAATGACACCGGCCCCACCCCTCCTACAGGCCTAGTGGCTTTATTTTTTTCATCATTTAGGTTGGCCAATCTGAGTGTCAAAAGTCAAAACTATTAAATATTACTGTAAGAAATGGTTATGGGAAATGTAATTGAAAAAAAAAAATATATATTGCTACGCTGAGGCAACCACATTTATTCCATTAAAATAAATGTTTGTTTTGATTTGCTGGTCTTTAAATAGATATAATATAATTAATCTGTAAAAATGTTACACTTAGAAGAGTCTCGAATCGCAAACTTCGTTACACGATGTCCCTATATGAAAAAATTCACTCTACCGCCGCCAAAGAAGTTTCACTTCAAAAAACTTTTGAAAAGAAAGTATGGGAAGCGGAAGTAGGAACAAGGAATCGGCTCTGTATCTAATTATAGAACGATAAAATAAGCCAAACTATGGAGATACAAGGAAAACTGTTTACATAATATTATATAAATAGAAAATAATGTTCTGGTAAACTTGTCGAGTCGAGAGAATGAATCAAATAAAATGAGTCAGATTTGAATCAAATGATTCATCTCGACGCTGGAGATGTTATGAATCGATTCATCATTCGGGATGAGAAATCTCGAAAGAGGAATAATAAGTCAAGTATCGATAGTGGGTTATCGCGTTATCTCGGAGTTGTCCTGTACTGTCTTGTATACATGTGCTGCCTTGCAACTCGACGGCTGTGTAGTTAGTTTTGGTTATATTTTTTTTTTCGTATTATTTATTTTTTTCCCTTAATTTCTTCAAAATTCAGTTCACATCGTCTTGGGTTTACGTAACGGTAAGTAGTTTTTCCACGTGTTCCGTTCCGATAAGTTTTTAAATATCGTTTAGTCGCAACGCCGAAATTGTCTTACCTCAGCGGCGTTTCGCTAGTTTTTTAAGCTGTTTGTTTCAAGTTGATTTTTCTTCTATATCGCAACTTTTACCGATTTATCGTGGGTTTTTTCCGCTGAAATTTGACGGGGGATTTATTCGGATAACCTTAGTTGTATTTTAAATATTTTCTCATCTATATTTTGTGCGGGTCCACATTGACGCCGCATTACCGGACTCTCGCTGTCCATGCCATTTTGAATTATTTCTGTTTTAAAGATAACACGATGTTTTTTCGGCATTTTAAATTCTTAGGGATTAGTTTTCCTCGAAAACACGTTCACGAAGTTGTTTACACTTTGACCCGAGATAGATGATGTTACACGCCCTAACATTCATCAATTTAGAGGTTTATTTATTATGCACCGTGTTCCAATTACTTATTCTTCTGTTATTTTCTCCATTCTTTCCGTATTTTTATTTGTGTTCAAAGAATAATAGTGTTTTCTTATAGAAAATTATATTTTTCATTTTATACACTTTTTTAATTGTGTTATAACCTGCTTTTATTCCCTTAATATGGTTTTGCTCATTAGGATGTTTGTTATAGCTCTTCCTTAATTCCAATTCTTAATATTTATTTTAATTTGTACACGTTGGTTGTTTTATTGAGCATATTTATATTCTTAAAATTTGGGCAACCGATGAATTTTCTTGCTCTTTTTAAAACTTACACACATCTTCCTGCTACAAAGCTAGGGGAATGTTATTAATTTTACTTATAGTCTCTTAATGCAGATAATGAGTAGTGTTTGGGTGATAGTTTGTATTATTGAAATGTAATGCAGTGAAACCATTTGTAACGGGCACTTCTGAATAGCGGATATTTCTCTAAAATGGAATTTTTGTCATTACCTTTGAGTTTATGTGCCCTTTTTACATGAATCAACGCTACACCACCTCAACAGTAGAGTTAAATAAGACGGTGCTGCATCCACCGCTTGTATGTTCAAATCACTTTCAACTACACACAAATTTCTTAGACACTATAGTAATATAATCTAATGCTTTCTTTCACATGAGCTAACAATACACCACCTCTCTCAACAGTAAGGCCCTCCGCACACAGAGCAACTCAAAACAAACTCAAATCACCAACCAGTTGACTATGAGTTTCAACCTGTGTAACTGAATGGGACACCTCACACGGAGCAACTCATTACAAACTGGGTTTGCTTTCTGCCAA
Organism: Gerris buenoi; assembly: GCA_001010745.2. Lineage (NCBI taxonomy): Eukaryota > Metazoa > Arthropoda > Insecta > Hemiptera > Gerridae > Gerris > Gerris buenoi. The sequence continues at coordinate 610,084 of KZ651330.1, forward strand.
CTCTAAAATGACTGGAGTTTCCAGTTGAGTTTTTTTTTGAGTTGTTCCGTGTGCGGAGGGCCTAAGGCTACAGAGTTGAATGGGGCTGTTGACTAATTTGATGTTTCACTATCCCCCATATATAACTCCGATTCTCTTTAAATTAAGCACAACTGTGTTCAACACCAGGGCTATATAAGCAAATGCCTCCCTTTTATTTGAGTCAACATGTAATTGCCAACTTTTTCAGTTTTTTGAACAAATTAACTTATTTTGTGCTCCTTTTCTTCAATTCTCAATTTCGCTCTTTCACATTATAATATATTATAATTATTTTAATTATAACTTAATTTTCTGGTCACCCACAAATTTGTTAAACAATACACATGAAGATGGCCACGTTACACAGAAAAGTTTGTTGATAGCAAGTGGCATGTGAAAGGACTATAAAAAAGTTGTGCTTATTTGTTAATGTGGTGTTTAGAGTTAGTAAGCTCATGTGAAAGGATTATCAAAAAGTTGCCCTTAGTGGTGTAGTGTGGTGTTGACAGTATGTGACCTCATGTGAAAGCCTGTCATGTGAAGACTGTCAAAAATTTGTGTTTGTAGCGCAGTGTGGTGTTGAGAGTTAGTAAGCTCATGTGAAAGGATTGTCAAACAGTTGTGCTTAGTAGGGTAGTGTGGTGTTGACAGTATGTAACCTTGTGTGGAAGGATTATTAAAAAGTTGCCCTTAGTGGTGTAGTGTGGTGTTGACAATAAGTTGCCTCGTGTGAAAGGGGCCTCATTTATATATCAAACATATGTTATAATTAGCAGACTCTCTCATTAACGAAAGCAAACATCTTTTTTTAAATGTTTCCATAGCGGAAGACAAGCCTTTTTTTTTTTTTTTTTTTTTTTTTTTTTTAATATTTTCTGAGAAACTAACTTATTACTGCCATACTAGTATTTTGTTTTTTGAAACAAATTTATTATGATGAGTTGGTAATATTTTCTATTTTCCTGAAGATTGCTACTGTATAATATCTAAAAGCAAAACGTATATATGTGAATAAATACCGAAATTTGATAAGAAAGTATGCATATATGCACTGACATTAACAATATTTTTTATATTTTGTTTAACATTACCTATAAATATAGTCTATACATTATTTATTTATTTATGTATTTATTTTTATTTATTTATTTATTTATTTTATTTTTTGTCAACTGGAGCATTCTTTACTGATAGAAAGATTTCTAATATATCAATCATACAAAATAAACCATGCATGAAATTTTTTTTATTATTTTATTACCCAAAGCTTGCAACTGTTACAATGGGTGCTCTGTGATTTACAAACATTTTCTTATGAGTAACAGATTGGATTCTCATAATTAGTGGCCCCCCTCCATAATATTTANATTGATGTTAGTTTGTCATTTGATTGGTTAATTGATCAAATATTACTCCAAACTAAAAATCAAATTGATGTTAGTTTGTCATTTGATTGGTTAATTGATCAAATATTACTCCAAACTAAAAATCAAATTGATGTTAGTTTGTCATTTGATTGGTTAATTGATCAAATATTACTCCAAACTAAAAATCAAATTGATGTTAGTTTGTCATTTGATTGGTTAATTGATCAAATATTACTCCAAACTAAAAATCAAATTGATGTTAGTTTGTCATTTGATTGGTTAATTGATCAAATATTACTCCAAACTAAAAATCAAATTGATGTTAGTTTGTCATTTGATTGGTTAATTGATCAAATATTACTCCAAACTAAAAATCAAATTGATGTTAGTTTGTCATTTGATTGGTTAATTGATCAAATATTACTCCAAACTAAAAATCAAATTGATGTTAGTTTGTCATTTGATTGGTTAATTGATCAAATATTACTCCAAACTAAAAATCAAATTGATGTTAGTTTGTCATTTGATTGGTTAATTGATCAAATATTACTCCAAACTAAAAATCAAATTGATGTTAGTTTGTCATTTGATTGGTTAATTGATCAAATATTACTCCAAACTAAAAATCAAATTGATGTTAGTTTGTCATTTGATTGGTTAATTGATCAAATATTACTCCAAACTAAAAATCAAATTGATGTTAGTTTGTCATTTGATTGGTTAATTGATCAAATATTACTCCAAACTAAAAATCAAATTGATGTTAGTTTGTCATTTGATTGGTTAATTGATCAAATATTACTCCAAACTAAAAATCAAATTGATGTTAGTTTGTCATTTGATTGGTTAATTGATCAAATATTACTCCAAACTAAAAATCAAATTGATGTTAGTTTGTCATTTGATTGGTTAATTGATCAAATATTACTCCAAACTAAAAATCAAATTGATGTTAGTTTGTCATTTGATTGGTTAATTGATCAAATATTACTCCAAACTAAAAATCAAATTGATGTTAGTTTGTCATTTGATTGGTTAATTGATCAAATATTACTCCAAACTAAAAATCAAATTGATGTTAGTTTGTCATTTGATTGGTTAATTGATCAAATATTACTCCAAACTAAAAATCAAATTGATGTTAGTTTGTCATTTGATTGGTTAATTGATCAAATATTACTCCAAACTAAAAATCAAATTGATGTTAGTTTGTCATTTGATTGGTTAATTGATCAAATATTACTCCAAACTAAAAATCAAATTGATGTTAGTTTGTCATTTGATTGGTTAATTGATCAAATATTACTCCAAACTAAAAATCAAATTGATGTTAGTTTGTCATTTGATTGGTTAATTGATCAAATATTACTCCAAACTAAAAATCAAATTGATGTTAGTTTGTCATTTGATTGGTTAATTGATCAAATATTACTCCAAACTAAAAATCAAATTGATGTTAGTTTGTCATTTGATTGGTTAATTGATCAAATATTACTCCAAACTAAAAATCAAATTGATGTTAGTTTGTCATTTGATTGGTTAATTGATCAAATATTACTCCAAACTAAAAATCAAATTGATGTTAGTTTGTCATTTGATTGGTTAATTGATCAAATATTACTCCAAACTAAAAATCAAATTGATGTTAGTTTGTCATTTGATTGGTTAATTGATCAAATATTACTCCAAACTAAAAATCAAATTGATGTTAGTTTGTCATTTGATTGGTTAATTGATCAAATATTACTCCAAACTAAAAATCAAATTGATGTTAGTTTGTCATTTGATTGGTTAATTGATCAAATATTACTCCAAACTAAAAATCAAATTGATGTTAGTTTGTCATTTGATTGGTTAATTGATCAAATATTACTCCAAACTAAAAATCAAATTGATGTTAGTTTGTCATTTGATTGGTTAATTGATCAAATATTACTCCAAACTAAAAATCAAATTGATGTTAGTTTGTCATTTGATTGGTTAATTGATCAAATATTACTCCAAACTAAAAATCAAATTGATGTTAGTTTGTCATTTGATTGGTTAATTGATCAAATATTACTCCAAACTAAAAATCAAATTGATGTTAGTTTGTCATTTGATTGGTTAATTGATCAAATATTACTCCAAACTAAAAATCAAATTGATGTTAGTTTGTCATTTGATTGGTTAATTGATCAAATATTACTCCAAACTAAAAATCAAATTGATGTTAGTTTGTCATTTGATTGGTTAATTGATCAAATATTACTCCAAACTAAAAATCAAATTGATGTTAGTTTGTCATTTGATTGGTTAATTGATCAAATATTACTCCAAACTAAAAATCAAATTGATGTTAGTTTGTCATTTGATTGGTTAATTGATCAAATATTACTCCAAACTAAAAATCAAATTGATGTTAGTTTGTCATTTGATTGGTTAATTGATCAAATATTACTCCAAACTAAAAATCAAATTGATGTTAGTTTGTCATTTGATTGGTTAATTGATCAAATATTACTCCAAACTAAAAATCAAATTGATGTTAGTTTGTCATTTGATTGGTTAATTGATCAAATATTACTCCAAACTAAAAATCAAATTGATGTTAGTTTGTCATTTGATTGGTTAATTGATCAAATATTACTCCAAACTAAAAATCAAATTGATGTTAGTTTGTCATTTGATTGGTTAATTGATCAAATATTACTCCAAACTAAAAATCAAATTGATGTTAGTTTGTCATTTGATTGGTTAATTGATCAAATATTACTCCAAACTAAAAATCAAATTGATGTTAGTTTGTCATTTGATTGGTTAATTGATCAAATATTACTCCAAACTAAAAATCAAATTGATGTTAGTTTGTCATTTGATTGGTTAATTGATCAAATATTACTCCAAACTAAAAATCAAATTGATGTTAGTTTGTCATTTGATTGGTTAATTGATCAAATATTACTCCAAACTAAAAATCAAATTGATGTTAGTTTGTCATTTGATTGGTTAATTGATCAAATATTACTCCAAACTAAAAATCAAATTGATGTTAGTTTGTCATTTGATTGGTTAATTGATCAAATATTACTCCAAACTAAAAATCAAATTGATGTTAGTTTGTCATTTGATTGGTTAATTGATCAAATATTACTCCAAACTAAAAATCAAATTGATGTTAGTTTGTCATTTGATTGGTTAATTGATCAAATATTACTCCAAACTAAAAATCAAATTGATGTTAGTTTGTCATTTGATTGGTTAATTGATCAAATATTACTCCAAACTAAAAATCAAATTGATGTTAGTTTGTCATTTGATTGGTTAATTGATCAAATATTACTCCAAACTAAAAATCAAATTGATGTTAGTTTGTCATTTGATTGGTTAATTGATCAAATATTACTCCAAACTAAAAATCAAATTGATGTTAGTTTGTCATTTGATTGGTTAATTGATCAAATATTACTCCAAACTAAAAATCAAATTGATGTTAGTTTGTCATTTGATTGGTTAATTGATCAAATATTACTCCAAACTAAAAATCAAATTGATGTTAGTTTGTCATTTGATTGGTTAATTGATCAAATATTACTCCAAACTAAAAATCAAATTGATGTTAGTTTGTCATTTGATTGGTTAATTGATCAAATATTACTCCAAACTAAAAATCAAATTGATGTTAGTTTGTCATTTGATTGGTTAATTGATCAAATATTACTCCAAACTAAAAATCAAATTGATGTTAGTTTGTCATTTGATTGGTTAATTGATCAAATATTACTCCAAACTAAAAATCAAATTGATGTTAGTTTGTCATTTGATTGGTTAATTGATCAAATATTACTCCGAATCAAAGTCAGCTATCAAGTGACAAACTAACATCAACTTGATTTTTTGATCTACGAACTAATTTTGTACTCAGGATCATAAAAATCCACCAAAATGGGCCGGATATAGCCACTCTGCACAGTTTTTTTTGGCAATTGCCAAGCTATGTCCTGCTGGCATAGAACTTAGTTGACCACTCATTCTTCTAAAGCGCCAAAAGATTAAATTCTAGCATGATGTTTGTCAGACACCTTTTTGCACGTTTAACTTTAAATACATTTTACCGTCAATTATTTTTGTAATACAGCTCTCTGTAATTACCATTTTAACATTTTTTTTCCTCATAAGTCATTTCATTATCACTTAGTATACATGATTCTTATTTCGAAGATTTTTAGTAGTTATAAAAATATCAATAAGTTGTGTGGTTTATGTCTATTATAGTTTTATTATTTATTTAAACCATTACCTTCTCCTTCATTATTGAATTTTTATGTTAAAGGAAGTTCATAAACTATTGCTTAATTCATTAGTAGTGTTGACGGAGATTTTGTGGTATTTAGATAACATTATGGAATTATTAGGTACTGAGTAAATAATAACGCACATCTAAGAAATAATCAGTGTATTGTCTGANTAAAAACCAATTTTTAATTATATTTTTTAAGTGTGGCTATATTTCGCCCTATCCTGGGCATCTTCAGGCCTTATCTGAAAGTTGCAAAATATGCTGTGGCATTGAATGAAAAGGAGAGTTTTTTTTTATAATAAAACCTTGGGTAACTTAATCATAACATAGTTCATTAGTTTTTTTTTTTAAATTTTTATTTTATTTTAGTCCCGTTCGACAGCTCAATCAGAGCTAGGGCGCTAACCACTCAGCCACGCCGGCCGGCCCCTTTAGTTCATTACGCCGGCCCCTTTAGTTCATTAGTTACTCTAGTAACTAATTAACTATGTTATAACTCATATAGGCTCCTTTTTAGATTTTCTTCCCATTGTCAATCTATATTATTATTTTTTTTTTCCAGGTTAGTCATGGAATCGCTTACTCACCTTTTATTTTTTGATGTGGATGCAACAGGGAAGAGAATCTATGATGAATTGGTTTCTTTATCCTTGACTAATCAACAACAGACCAATTACAATTCTTTTATTATGCCATCGTGTAATTTCAACGATGAAGCCAAGTACAGACTCAATTTATCCATCGCTAATTCTCAAAATGTTAGAGTCATGAAGGATACAAAATCCAGGCAGGTCAGTAACTATCTTTTAAACATTTTATGTATATTTATCTTAAGAATGAGTTAATTCTTTGTGTTTTGATTGAATTTTTATTTTGAAGAAGACAAAATCAATAAAATAAGTGCTATTTTTTGAAGGTTGAAAATTTATATAAAACCTCTCTTCGTTGAATCTGCTGATGGTACAGGAGGTAGCGTGCAAAAAATGCTGCTCAAACATCAAGCTAGAATGTTGTGTTCAAGTTAATCTTTTAGTGCCTTTTAAGAATATGTGGTCGGCTAAGTTCGTCTACAGCAGGGGTTCCCAAAGTTTTTTTTTTACCAAGCCCCCCACAGTCAAGAAAAATCCCCCCCCCCTTATACAATTTTATTAGATAATGAAAAAAATAAAATAAATCATTAAATAGTTGTGCTAGGTGT